>PPOL03000057.1:0-68970 GCA_003708905.3 Monosporozyma siamensis
CGACGCTCTTCCGATCTACGTCGTCCCCCCCCCTTTGTAACACTTGTTTCCTCGAAGGAATGTCCGACGGTGGTTTGCCTCTTACATGCTATCCCCTGTGGGACTGGATCGGTAGTGATGTCTTTATGTGCTTATCTTTATGGCCACGATACGGTTTTATAATCTTAATTTACATATAGCTAAGTTAGATAGATAAATAAAAGGTTGCAATCCCTACTCTTGGAAATATGGATGCATAGTAGCCCTTCTAGCACTTATTCTATTAATTGGATCATATGCTAATAACTTATCTAATAAATCAATCCCCTGAGCACTTAAACTTGGTACCACTTGTGATATATCCTTTCTACGCCATTGCGGGAAACTTGGTTTAAAATCTGGTAAATATACAATATCGGGCCATACGGTTTCATTGGGGGTACCTAAGATTCTAAATATCTTGAAAATTTGATCAATTTCACTATCACCACTAAATATTGGCTTACGATTACACATCTCAGCAAATATACAACCAATTGACCATGTATCAACACCGGTACTATATTGTTTACCACCAAGTAACACCTCGGGAGCTCTATACCATAATGTCACAATCTCATGTGTATATGCTCTCAAGGGAACACCAAAGGCTCTGGCTAAACCAAAATCACCTAATTTCAAATTACCTTCTTTATTAATTAATAAATTTTGTGGTTTTAAATCTCTATGAAGTATTCTATGTGCATGACAATATGCAATACCTTTACATAATTGCATCATAAATTTCTTGATTACTCCATCACCTAATGATTGATCCTTTGGTATACTTTCCATATATCTTTTCAAATCAAGATCTAAAAATTCAAAGACTAAATATAATTTATGTGCATCAGAATGAACAATATCATACAATCTAACAATATTATCATCTTTTAACTCTTTTAATAAGGAAATTTCTCTAATGGCAGTACTGGGAACACCTTCATCTTCACTCTCTAATCTAATTTTTTTAAGTGCAACAATTCTTTGACCTTGACGTAAATCTAATGCTTTATAAACAACACCATAGGTACCTTCACCAACTTTTTCTAATCTTTTATAATTTGCTAATTCACCACTCATATCTTGATTTCTCTTATCTTCACTACCTTGTCAACAGTTTCGAATCACTTTACAACACTCTTTAAAACTGTTTGAGAGAATATATACATTTTTTTTTTTAATATTTTCAGATTCGCGTTCAACTGCAATTTTTTAATGTATGCATTTTTGAATTCTCGAGGGCTCTGAAAAGTATGAAGCAACAAACAATGAAAAGTACGAGGTTCTTTGACCAAGAAAATACATAAATATATAATTAGAGTTATACAATTATGTTTACTTATTGTTGTTTAGCCTGTCTTGCTGCCTTCTTTAAAGCTCTTACTCTGATAGATTTATGGAATGAATAGTTAATAGAATTAACAATCTTGGAATAAACACCAAATATTTCTTCAATAACAAATTCATAAATTGCATGAGACCAATATGGTGTAATTGTAGCAAATCTATCTTGTGCACCACAACGTCTACCAACGTTTTTCAATGTAGATTGAACAAATTGTTTAGGGTTTGGAATTAACATTGAAGTCTTTCTAATCTTTGACATAGCACTTGTCACTAAATATGATAATACTAATTCAACATCAACTTTATCAGAAGATAATTCACCAGCTAATGAATTGGACCATTGTTGTAAAAAGGCCTTGGAACCACTGTATGTGGCTAATAATGGAGTTGGAATTAATCCACCAAAGGATCCCATAGTTAAGATTAACCCACGAGATGATTTCTTCTCTTTGACAGATTTAACAATAATTGGGGCAATAAGTTGGGTGATTAATAAAGTGGCTGTGTTATTGATGGTAATAATATTTCTTAATTCAGTTTCTTCAGTCTCTAAGAATGGGACTGGGATAGAATGAGATTGACCAACATTATTAATTAACACAGTGATTGGTAAATTATTGCATAATTCTTTAATCTTACTATAGTTGAAACTATCATCAGAGGCAATATCAATGGCTAAAATTTCCACTTGAACATGATATTCAGTTTCAATTTCAGTCTTTAAAATTTCTAATTTACTCAAAGTTCTTGAAATCAAAACAACATTAAATCCACGAGCTGCCATTTGTTTAGCGTATTCTTTACCAATACCATCACTAGCACCAGTGATTACACAATAAGCACCTTTCTTAGCACCATATTTCTTATAATTGACTGGTGGTAAAATAAATAAATCAAAAATTAATGAACTTAATCTAAGTAAGAACGTGGTGAATCTAAGGACACCATAACCAAAAATAATCCAACATAAGCAATTGATACTCTTACAGTTAGTACTGACTGCTTCTAATTGTTCAATAAAAGTCATCTTGACGGGGTGATATTGTGCGAATAGATGGAATTGTAGTGATAAAAGTTGAGATGTACCTTTTTTCATCTTGAGATGGCATATATTATTGCTCTTAATAATTTTTTTTTAGAGGAGGGTAAATGAAGGATGTTGCATTATGAAGGTAGAGAGAAATGGTCTTACTCAACTTCAAAAGAAGAGTAGCATAGAGTGGCTCAAATCACGTTTAAAGAATTTTATTACTATTAAGAATTTAGTATAAATTATATAGAAATCATTTCAGATGACTGTTAGTTGTTTTCAGCTAACAAATTTAGTTCTTTGGTCCTCTTCATCATCTTCGTTTACCCATGTAGTCATTTCGAGTAAAGAAATCTTTGTGCTATATTTAATCAGGTGTCTTTCTTCTTTATCTATTAATTCTGTGATACGTTCACAACTTTCAATCAATAAAGGTAATCTCTGTGATTTCTTCCATAATTTAAATTTGGCAATAAATCTACAATCTTTCAAATTATCTAAAAATCTAATTTCCAACACACATAAATTGGGGAAATAATTAAAACCTAATAAATATGGGATAGAAAAATCAGTCAATTGTTTACAATTATTTAAAGATAATCTCTTGACATTATCACCATTCCATTGAGCAAATTCCCAAAGTCCATTATCAGTAATGGCAGAACCTGCTAACCCAATAGTTTCCACTTGTGTAAATTTTCCCAACGCCATTAAACCAACATCTGTAATCTTATCACCATTTTTATGTCTTCCTAAATTAATTGTTTTTAATTTTTTACAATTCAATGCAATGGCAACAACACCAACATCAGTGACGTTTTCACAAGCTCTTAAATCAAATGAAATTAAATTTTTTAGAAACGGTGATATCTTAATCAAATATGTGTCATTGATTAACTTGTTACCCGTAATGGAAAGATTTCGTAAATTTGTTAGCTGAGAGAACCAATTTGAAGGTAAAAGAAATTTTGGACATATATGAATCTTTAAACTTGTTATTGTCTTTAAACATTGAGCAAAAGGGGAATGAATTGTATTGAAATCTGTAGCTGCCTGAATCTTCTTAAATACCAAAGTTTTAGCACCCACAACAGTTCTGTCATGAAATTGCTCCAGAAATTTATTAAACTTATTTGGATCTTCAAAGATTAAATTTTTCATGAGATAGGATACAGTTGTATTATACCATAATTTATTAACCATTAAACAATTGAAAAGATGACCGTTTTCTTGTGTTTTTTTTAAGAAACCATATTTTTGTTGTATTTTTGTTTCATTCCAAACTTGTTTAGCTTTAGTTTCATCTTTATATGTCAATAGAGCATGTTTATAGGATTGAGGTGGTCTTTGTTTATACGGTTTTTCCAATTCAGATTCTTCCTCCATAACAACTAAATGTCTAATTATATTATTCAAAATCTCTGGAATTTCAAAAATTGCATGACAATGAGATTTATTTTTAATATCTAATGATTGAAAATCTTTAATTAAAATCTTATTTTGATTGTATATATTATTATTATCATTACAGGTTTGTTTTATTGCACTTGATGGAGGCGTAATAAATGGATTTTTCTCATTAACAAATGTGTCACTTGTATTTATTTTCAAAGAATATGGTTTCTTTGTTGGTATGACAGTACCAAAAGTTGGAATTTCTGCATTGGGATCTTCTGAAGTTTTCAATAAATTTGGTTTATCTTTTAAAATTGATTGCAATTCGTTTGATAATTGAAAATGATGAGTATTAGGATTATTTCTTCTTGTTGGTGATGATGATCTTCTTTGTTTTATTGGAGAAGACGATAATTGACGATGTCTTCTCTTTGAATTTATTTGATTATCTTTTTGAATGCTATCATTATTATTAGAGACTATATTATTAGATTTAGAATCAATTTCAAATGATCTTTTAAATTTATTATAGTTATTATTATAAATATTTGAGAAAGTTTGTTTAAAGTTCATTTAAAAGAGAAAATATGATGACTAGAGATACAATTTAATGAATGGATGGAATAAAACCAAAGCAAATAAAATAAAAAATAAATGAATTTATAAAATAAAAACGAACGAAATAAAGGTAGAATAGAGAATGAATAAAATATTATAAATTAATGAGTGGATGATATTAATAATATTAGTATATCAAAAATTAAATAAAAAAAAGGGTGAAAAAGAGATCTGATGATTAATAGATATTATGTAGGTTAGTCAATTAGCCTTTAGTGTTGGGTGTTGTTTCAAAAAGTGTCTAAAGGAAAAGATATTCCTAAGTAGAAGAAAAAGGTTTGATATATCAATGAAGAAAGAACTATTAATTTTATATATCTCACATATTTTCTTGTTTAGATATTAACTGGATGTCGGCAAATAGCTGACTAAAAAGATCCTTGAAGAAACAATAACAAATTGATATGCAATCGCTAAATAAACATTCAACTAACTTGTCAATCTCATAGAGCCATCCTAACAACCAAATTCACTATAGTAGATAGTGCCCAGCAGATAAATAGACAACAAAAGTACTTAAAAAAAGCTTGGTAAATCTATGTCATTTCTTGGGAGTAAGGTTGGGACTATATTATGAAATACAAGAAAGAAGCAAAAGCAAAACATAGAACAACAGACCCATGAAAATTAATTGTTTACAAATATTGCAATACTGGTTTCTAGCTGTCACTTTTCTTTATTTTTCAATTGGGCTGAAAACAGAAAAAACAAAGGAAAAAAAAGTTCAGCATCGCTTTTTCTTACTGGTAATTATTTTCCTAAAAGGGAAATGCACGGATAATGTACGAGGCACCTTTGCTGCTTGATAAGCTGTTATAAATAGTATATGAGGGGGATATCCTTCATTGCTATATATATTAAGAATATCTGTTACTATTAAAAGCTATATTTTAATAAGATATTGGTACTGCTTTAAGGTCTTGTAATACTGCCCCATTAATACACTAAAAACATAGATAAGAACAGCAAAATTTGGGTGTATTTACCCACACCTTCCTTGACAAACTCTTGTAAGATATAAACAACAGGCAGATCCACACAATGTGGATTACATTTAAGATGATTATGTGACTTGTAATAGTGACACAAAATGATATAAAAACACTATGTTTTTATCCACTTTGGGTAATTTCTGGCCCCTTCTTTCCAAAACAAAAGAAAAAACGAGATTCCAGAACTTGCCTTTTTAACAATAGAACATTTATAATAAATTATTGTCCAGGGCTATTGTCTTTTTAGCCGGAAAGTTTTCTGTGCGCTTATTTTATAACAATAAAATCATTGTTTATGGTATCTTCTTGAAAAGAAAATCCCATTGTTAACTACCTCCTCTGCCGATCACCTGCTTCCCTTTTAGGAAGTTTAGTTACTTTTTTGTTCTTCGCAAATATGATCTGAAAAATGAAAAGAAATTACAAAATTTATTATGGGATGAGATAAATTTGTTATAAAAGTCCGATCTGCAATTTCAATAAATCACTCATCGGTCGGAGATTTTTCCTTTCTTTTCCTTTATCCTGTGATTAGAAAAGCATATATATACATGTGTTTACAAAGGTGAGGGTCGTTTCTCTCTTTTTAATATATATCTCCAATACAACTTTCACACACCACACAGAACTAATATCTTCATCCCCATTTCTACAAGAGAATAAAATAAAAAATACTAATGAGCAACACTTTAATAGGTCCCAATTTCCAAACAGCAAGTTCAGTAAGAAGTGGTTCTATCATTCCGTTTGATAGTGATAACATATACCCTAAGGAGTATTCTAATAAAGATGAAAGAAATGAAGAAGGTTCAAGACTTAGAAGTTTTTGTTTCCCAGACAATTTCAGTACAAGTTCTGGACCCTCAGTAAACTCATATCTGAAGAAAATTTATGGTGATAGTGTTGCCTCTTCAAATGTTGATAGTAGAGCAAATAGTAATATGAGAGGAAGAAGTAATACAAATAATAGCTACTATAACAATTTTAGAATCATTCCAGATGGTGAAGAATTTCAACTAAATGATACTACTTCTTCAACAACTATGGATCCAGAAGAAAGAAGAGTATTAGTTAATCATCTTAATGAATATTCATTTGAAACGTTAAAAGTGGATTCAAATAAATCCTCTAATGATAAAATTGAACAAGAAAGTACTGACGATTTAACTAACATCCACGAAAATACTGATAATGATAATATATGTCCCAGAACTCCAACTCCAGTAAAACTAACCAAACATGATGATATTAGGCAAACGGGGAGTGCGTTTAATTTCCCTTCTTCCTCCTCTACTAATGATATTCATGATCTCTCATGTAATAAATCTACTTACCCAAATGATTTTGTTCCAATTAGAAGAAGTTCTATTGCCCCAAGAGCTTCTAGTATTTATGTCAATAGAAGACCATCTCATATGAAATCAAATGCCATATCATTATCGAAGGAATTTGATAATTTACAAATCGATGAAGCTCTAAAGACACACCCTGGTGGTTTAAATATACAAACACCATTTGAAAGATTTAAAGATATTTATACAGATGACGATGATTCGCCAATAAGTCCATTAAGTTATCCACATCATACATCTCCAATTAAAACAATAAATAATACAAAAGAACAAATTAGAAGAAATCAAAAGGGTAATTTTGATTCATTAAATGCTTTTGCAAATTTTAACAATATTGATCCAAATGGTAAAAATTTTGTCACTAGAGCAAGTAAACCAGTGATTAATTTAGAAGCTAATTTCTTACCCCTATGATACTTATTCTATTACATATTCTCTTTTCTGTTATTTTAAAATTGCCGTGCACAAGAGATGTGCTTTTTATAAATAAATAATCACTTATGATACCCAATTCCCTTATAATAAATAACAACCGTATATACTAATTAATAATATTTCTTACCATATCGTAATCTGATTATTCATATTCATTCTTTTATGAGGTTTATTTATTTGTCACCTTCTATTATTTTTTATTATGGACACTTTCCGAAAATGAAAACAAACCGAACTTTTACAGATCAATGAGATTTAAACAAAGATACAAAATAAATAGAACACTGTTCAAAACACCGAGAACAACATAGCCGTGACCTTATACAGGTTTATTTGTAGAGGGGGACAATGAGTAAACCCGTGGCTAGAGCAGCCCAAGAGATATCAAATGATAATAATACAATATCTCATTCCATTATAAAATCATTAAATTTATTCAATACAATTACTAGAGATGATACAAAGAAAATAAATACACCACTACTTGATATGGACAATTGGTTTCAAAATCTTAATACTAAGATTGCGAACTCTCAATATAAGAAAATATTAACATCTCCAGAGAATACAAAAGTTGTCTTGAAGGTTGAAGACACAAAGGATAAAGATGATATACCGTTATTATCATCACCACATAAACCGATACCCATGTTACCTGCCAATGAAAATAATTCAATGCTGATTGATTCTGAGACAACAGGAAAGCAAGATTTATTCATTACGGCTAACCCGTCACCTATTGTACCTAAAAAGTCCATAGATACTGAAATAATAACAAGTCCACAGATCGCCATTCCTAAAATTGATGATGTAGATAACGGTCCAAATAAGATAGATAACGATGGTAAAACCTGGTCACCTTTTAAAGTCGAAAATACACTGAAAAATATTAATATATCGACAGATGATCATAATGTTGCATCTCCTAATGTTGCTAATAGTCCTCTAATTAAGCTAGAAACAACTCATCTTAAGGATAATAAAGTGCAACATAACAATAGCCCTATACCCTCCAATATATCTGCGTCTAATATTGATGACAATACCGAGCAAGAAAATAATATAGTAAAACAAGATACCACCATCGATACTAAGAATAAAGATGATGACCAAGGAAAGAATACGCCAATAAAGGTTACTGAAAAGGAAAAAACAACATCTTTCATTTCAAGTATTAATGATCGAACTACTACTATTTCGCCAGCAGAAAATAAAGTTACTCTTCCAACTACCTCGAAAAAACTACCTACTGTAACAACTACTACAATCTCAAAACCTACTATAAGAGCTAATATGTTTGCACCTTTGCCCGAGAAAGACCCTCTAATTGTTAGAAATTCATCTCCTAAATCATTTACAAATAAATCTAATAATAATACCTTCAAGTTTCAGAATATTGGCACAATCTCAAATTTATCTGCTGCCAAAGACAATAAATTGTTAGCAAATAAGCCATCTCTTAATAAAATGAGTCTCTCGCCAGTAGCTTATAATAAAACAGTTATTACCCCAAGGGGGAAAGCCAATCATCCAACTAATAATTATTCTAAAAGTGTATCTAGGGATAGGCTTTCACCTCTTCAAACATCTAATAAAATAGTCTCACCATTTAGACGACATGGTGATTCAAATATTATTAGAAAGACCCAAAATAAGACGCCGTCACATCCGTCTTCTAATAATAATAGGCTAGGTGGTGTCTTTGATAGATTATCATCCTTACCAACTAAATCTTCTGAACAAAAGATCCGTTCAAGAACAGGAACAACACATTTAACAAGAAGATATAATCCATCTTCCATTGATGTGACGGGATCTCCAATCAAGAGGATATCTCCAAGGATGAAAAAGACAAACCAATCTGAATTATTAGAAGAAGAAGCATTAAATAATATTTTCTTCAAAAATAAGACACATAACAAAGAGTCACCAGTTAGATTGGAAAGGAGGCTGTCCCCTAATAAAGGCAAAGTTTCACCTTCAAGCAAAACCTCAGCAACGGCTGATAAAAGTACCTCCAATAGAGCCAATAGGTCCCTTATTCCTAAACCAGTGCAAAAATCAAATGAAGGTGAAAATAAAAATTTAAATAAGAGTGCTTCTATTGCGCTAAAATCATTATTACCTACGGCTATATTGGAAAGCCCAACTAAGCTATCTACAATTCCCTATAAAGATAAAGAAAACCATGATATCAAAGGTGTAATTGATGTAAACACAGTATCCCCATCTAAAAGCACAACTAAGGAGTCGCCGACAACAGAAAGATCAGTTATTACTCCAACAACTACCGAGAAAATTACACCACATTCTACCACTCAGTTATCATTATCTTCTTTGAAAACAACTGAAAAACTATTTTCTATAAATCGCAACAATATACCAAACAATGAGAATAAACCATTAATATCTAATACAACTTTCGAACATATTTCCAAGAATAATGAAAGCATAATAAAAAAAGATAATAAACCAAAGGATAATACAGGAAAGATACAATTAATACCTGCGGTTGAACAGAGTAAAGATGACGTTAAAACAAAACTGAATAAAAGACTATCAGAAGTCATACGTACTCAGCAGGAGCAGGAGAAAAAACGTAAAGCAACACAACAGAAGAGGAAGAAATCACAAATGGAAGATGAATTGAAAAGAAAAAATAGTCGTTACAGTAACTATAAGATGCCTTTGAAGAAACGTTCACTAGGTACAAACATCGACCACTTCTCAAAGACTGTTTTATATAATAGTAACACCAGTGGAGTAAAGACTATCGCCACTGCTTTAAAGGTCGCTAATGAACCAATTCCCGATACTAGCAACATATTAGGTGATATTGACAAAGTTGATTATCGTAATATTATTGGAGACGATGGTGCTTCGGCAAACAATAGGAATAGGATGTTACAGGATATGAACCAAGTTGGAGAAGACTCATTACCTGAGATATCTTCCGATAATGAGCAAGATCATGCTGCAATGGCAGAATGGGCACAACCAGCTGCATTGATTAATCAATTGAAAGTTCAAGAAACTTGGGATCCAAGAAAGATCTTTGGGCCAATTGCACCGCTTCATATTGATGAAATATTCCCAGGTTCATCAACATCCCGTCTCAGCAAAGTTAAATCAAAATTAAGTAAGAAGCCCTCATGGAAGAGCTAAGAATGGTTTGCTAAAAAGATATGTTCCTGACGTAATATGTAAGATTATATAATAATCCAGTGATTTAAAATAATAATATTCTCTCTTCTTTTTACTTTGCGGTTCTAATACTAAGCTAATCAGATACACAATTTTTTAGGTTATAATAGTGCATTTATATTTTACATATAGGTATAAGGTTCTATAAAACTTAGGCTCTTCTTTCCAATGCAGCCTTCTTATCCCATTTAGAAATCCATTCTTCAGATTCAACTTTTGGAACAAAGAAAATTTTCAAAGCTGAATCAAATAATGGTACAGATGGGGTCTCCTTTTTCAATATATCATGGAATGAAAGTTTCTTCCCAGCTTTAATCAGCCCACCACTTTCCGTTTCCATAAAAGCTACCAATTTCTTCGATGAGAAATTCTTATGTTCTTCCGTTTCAAACCATTCTTGTGGCCTTTGCATGACAAGATCTAATAAATCTTGCACAGTAGTTAATTCACTTACTTCACCAATAAAATCAAATTCATTTGTGGTTGGATACATAACAATTGCAGGATAAATCATTTGAGATTCAAAGTCCATTGGATCTTCTAATTTAGTCCTAGATTCTCGTAGTAATTCAGCTGGTTCTTTTGTAGTGATGGATTTCACATTTCTTAATGTTAATGCACTTTCTAACATTATCTTTTTGTTTTCTTTTTCTTGTGTTTCTTTCAATTTAGCTTCTTCAATGGCTTTAAGATCTCCTACTCTCTTAGTAATGTTGGTAGATAGGTTTTGAAGAGATGCATTAGAATCATCAATTTTTAAACCAAAATCAACAGTTTCTTGAGCTTCTTCCAATCTATCCAAGGCAAAGAATGCTTTAGCCATTCTAAAATAACATTTTAAATTCTTTGGGTTTAAATTTAAAGCCATTTTACAATCATTAATACAACGTCTATAATTTTTCAATTCCAATTCACATGCAGCTCTATTAGAAAATAAAGCTTCATTGATCTTATCATCGTTACATTTCACGTCAATACCCTTGGTATATAATTCTCTAGCATCTTTAAATCTTTTCACTTTATATAAATCATTACCTTGATTCTTAAAATTACCAGCCACTTCATGAGGTTCACCTTCGTATGCCAAAGCTTTTAATGCTTCTAATTCTGTATTTTCAGTATCATCATCTAGCTGAGTCATGAAAAATGGCATCTTGTTTAATTCAGCTAAGACTTCATCTGTAGTTTTATCTTTAAATGCAGATAATTGTGGTGGTAAAATGGGATCATTTGGACCGGGAACATATTTTTCTGGCTTCTTATATTCTTCAGACATTGTGTTGGGGTATATGTCTGCTACTTTTGTGTTGGTTTATTCTTGATAATATATTCTTTTGACATCATGTTCTTCTTGTAATATTTTTTTTTTCATCTCATCGCTCTAAAAGAAAGAAGTTTCTCGAACAAAGAGTAATGTACAGAAGGAAAGCTGCAAAAGCATTACAACGACAATATCAAGCTTTTTAAAATCATAATTTATTTTAAAAACGTTGTATATAATATCTATTCATTTACAAAGGAGTTTCAATATCAAAGGAAACTTCACGGTTATATTTATAATAATATAAAGAAAAAAAATCCAGAGAAAAGGAAACATTATCTAATCTCTAAACTTTTCCCAACCAATTGGTTTTTCTAAACCAGCAGCTTCATAATATTCTTTACCACATGAATAATCTTGGAAAGTGAAATCATGGTTTCTATCACAATCACAATTATTTTCTTTCCAAACGACTGGATCCAATGGACAATTATCATATGGAACATGATGATACCCAATGTCAGAGAAATAATGTAATCTATCTTGTGGGATCAATAATGCGGCAGCAATAGAATGAACAGGAGCGTCACCCCATCTTTCATAGAAAAACCCACCAGCATGATCTAAATAATCAAAATATTCTCTGTAAGCAGGAGATCTCCATAAATTCAAATTAGCAATTTCGAAATTAGACCAGAAATGACATAAATTATAAGTCTTACCGTTATCATCAGAAAGGAATTTCATTAAATTATCTTTAGCGATAAAATTTGGATGTTTATCGAAGAAATCCATTGAAGTTTTCCATAATGTCTTAATAGTGTCTTCATATTCATGAATGGTGATAGTAAACCCATAAACTTTTTCATTATCTTGCATCCATTGGAAGACATCATAATTGATATCACAATAAATTTTAATATCTGGTTCCACTCTCCAATACCAATCATATTCATCCAATAACGGATGTCTCCAGAAGAACCCAGATTGATAACGACACATATGTCTATAAGATTCAGAACCACCATAAATAATATGGCCCATATCCTTTCTAGTTTGAGCAGCTTTAGCTTGATCAATAAAATCAGGATAAGACCAATGTTCCTTTGGAATTAAACCAAATTTCACAGTGGATGAAACTTCCTTTGTCACAGTTTGTTTAAATTCATCAGTGAATGGTTCATCATTTAAGAAAATCCAATCATATTTAAATTTAGCATTAAATCTCTTTTCCATCATTCTAATAGAATCAACTAACCCATGTAATTCAGAATTTCTGACCAAAGTGACAAAACAAGCCTTTGGTCTAGTACCTTTAACACCAAATGATGTCTTAATAAAAGACATAGTATCGGATGGATCAAATCCTTTAATTTGTGATTCAATGTTTTGCATCTTTTCATCATAAGTTAATTCATCTTGTTTTGGTGCAGCAACAATACCATTTTCCAAAGCTTCTTCAGCAGCATTCTTTTGACTATTTAACATGACCGAGGCAGCAGAAGCCACAGTTTTCAAAACTTCCACTTTATCAATACCATCAACATTAGTACCAGTACCAGAAACTTTTGTAAAATCTTCCTTTCCTTCTTTATTTTCTACAACGGTACCAGATTTTGAAGAACCTAAGTTTAAGATAATAACTAAAAACACAACCACCAAGACGGTAAATCTTACCAATCTTTTACTTAAAAAGATTGGAGCTCTAGCCATTTTTTTGTCCTTTTTCTTACCTTCTTTGCCTGCCTAAGATGGAAATAGAAGAATATTGCCAAGAGTTAAATAAAAATGGCGTAATTTATGGTTTGTCTTGCTTGAAATGTAAAATTTTATATGTGGTTTTTTCGTGTTTTGAATGAAAAATTTACGTGAAGGCTTTGAAAATGCAGTGTGTAAAAAGCCAAATTACTGCTATAAAACACATACCCACAGCATGTCTTACAACGGTATTGGTCTGAAATCTGCCAAGGGTTCCTCTACTTCTGGCCACATTCAACGGTCTTTGGCGAGCAACGATGAAAAGAGGTCCCTGTTAAACTATAGAGCTAGAAAACAAAGGGGTGATGAGAAGAACCAGAAGAAGAAAGTGGGTAAGAATGTGAAAACTAACCGTCTTGACGGTACTATGTCACTGGAAGTACGCCAATCGATGGTTAAGCACTTGTCCAAAAGAGAGATTGAATTACAAGTGAGTGAGTTGCGTGACAGGTTGGAAGATGACAGAGAGGATAAGAAGATTGATATTACGGATGAAAAGATTGATAAAAAATGTACTGAGTTGAGAGAGACTCTATTGAAAGATATGCAAGAGAGGGAAAGAATGTCTAGTCTTTATAAGAGTAGAAAACAGAGGGATCAGGAAGAGGAAAATACCAACTCTTAATGCATTCTCAACCTAAAAGAGAAACCCTATTCCTAGAATAGAATGTATTCTATCACACAGTTGCATCATCCATGACACGGTCAGCTTCATCACCATTGTGGATCATGGAACCTTGTGTGGTAAGTTTTGAAGGCATTTTCCAGGAATCGAACCGCGACCTTTTTTTCTTGCATTCGAAAATTCCGAAAATTTTGATCTGTGAATTTTAATTTGTAATCTGTGATTGATTGCATTGCATTGCTCGAGAAGACAAACCACAGTAGTTCAAGTGTATATATATATATTTATATTGGTGTGTTGATATTTTATATATCTACTTTTGATTATTTTATTAATAATATAAAGTTTTTTTTTTTTAACTCGACTTCACCACTACTATAAACTTTACAAACTCAACTTTTGTGTGAGTGATTCATTAAAATTGTGAATGAATACAGACGAAAATACAACATTATTACACGGACCCTCAAAAGGTAAAAAATTATCTCAATCCCTATCTAAGGTATTGAGTACTAATAAGAAGAAGTTAGTCACTATGACTTGCTTCATTGTTATTCTTATTATGACCTTTTTCATTCAAATGTCCGATGGTTCACCATTTTATCATCATAAAAATAGTACATTTCATAATGTTAACAGAAAGAGAAATGTGATTTTCTTCGTGACTGATGGGATGGGTCCTGCTTCTTTGTCTTTAACTAGATCCTTTAGACAATATACTGAAAATTTACCAATTAATGATACTTTAGTTTTAGACAAACATTTAATTGGTAGTTCACGTACACGATCATCTGATTCCCTTGTGACAGATTCTGCTGCAGGGGCCACTGCATTTTCATGTGGTTTGAAGACTTACAATAGTGCAGTTGGTGTGAATCCATTTAAACAACCATGTGGGACCATCTTAGAAGCTGCTAAATTGGATGGTTATTTAACTGGTCTTGTGGTGACTACAAGAATTACTGATGCGACACCAGCGGCATTTAGTGCACATACAGATTTTAGAGTTCAAGAAGATTTAATTGCCTTACATCAAATTGGTGAATATCCCTTAGGTTCAGTGGTAGATTTAATGATTGGTGGTGGTAGAACTCATTTCTATCCTCCCACCACGAACAAGAATAAGAATAAGTATGGAACCCAAGGGACAAGACAAGATGGTAGAAATTTAATTGATGAAGTGAAAGAAAAGGGTTGGCAATATGTGGGAAATCGTAAAGAATTTGATCAATTAAAAATGGGTCATAATGTTTCATTACCTCTTTTAGCATTAATGGCAGATTTTGATATTCCATATGATATTGATAGAAATAATTCAATTCATCCATCTTTAGAAGAACAAACAGTTACCGCGTTAACTGCGTTAAGTGAAGAGAGTAAAGATTCTGATCGCGGATTTTTCTTAATGGTGGAAGGTTCTAGAATTGATCATGCTGGTCATCATAATGATCCTGCTGCACAAGTGAGAGAAGTGTTAGCATTTGATCGTGCTTTTAAAGCTGCAATGGATTTTGCTGATAATACAGATGTAGAAACGATTATTTTGTCAACTTCTGATCATGAAACTGGTGGATTAACTGTAGCAAGACAAGTGACAAAGGAATATCCTGAATATATTTGGTTACCCCAAGTGTTAGCTAATTCTTCTCATTCTGGTGAATTTGCTAAATCAAAGATTTTCCAATATTATCGTACTTTAAGTGATGATCAAGATAATAATAATAAAGCTAAGGCTAAATTTATTAAGAAAGAGATCTTAGAAAAGGATTTAGGTATCTTAGATTATACTGATAAAGATATTGAAATTTTAGTGAATGCCAAGACAGGTGCTGTAGTACAGGATAAATTAAATGATATGATATCGTTTAGAGCTCAAATTGGTTGGACTACACATGGACATAGTGCTGTGGATGTCAATATTTATGGGTATAGTAATACAAAAGATTCATGGTATGATATACTTGATCATTTACAAGGTAATCATGAAAATATTGAAATTGGACAATATATGTCTAAATATTTGAATCTTGATTTAGGTAAAGTTACCTCGATGATTAATGAAACTAAACATTCACCAGATTTAAGTGTTAAAGATTTAGAAAAGGGTATGATATATGATGAATATCATCATAGATTGATCAACAGTTAGTTGTAAGTTATTTATTTATTCATTTTTATTTATTTATTTGCTGTGGTATTAAATTGCTGAAATTATATTCTTTTGGTATAAATTATATATATATGTTCAATTCATATAAACTACATAATTTGGTAAACCATAAGCTTGATAACCAAGTCTCTTTGCCATTTTGGTAAAACCTTCCGTTTCAATTAAATTATAGAAAGGAAATGTAGGAAACATGGCACCATCTCTATGTATATCCGATTTAATCAATGTACAAGCGGTCCCTACGGAATCTAATTCCATTTCAGTTAAAGGAGAAGAATTTAAATCATAAAATTGTCTCATTAATGGTCTATCCGTGTATTGTTTAGAGATTCCTTCAATCAAGATTTCATCAGATGATAAATTTTCTAAAATGTTAATTGAAGTTTGACTATTAACCCAATGATTCAATGTATCAGGATGGAAAAATCCATCTTGATCTTTACCATCCCCAGTATCTTTCCTTCTTAAGATATTTGTTGTAAGGATAGGTTTTGCATGATTAGTTAAATCTTGTATCAAAGTGGTTGGTGTTTTGGTGATGTTCCCATCCAACCATAGAATCCAACTAATTTCTGGTGTTAATGTGGATATCAATAATTGATTTTTCCTTAATGCAGAGGCTTTCCTTGTTTTAATATGGATATTTTCTTCATGAAGGTTGATAGATTCTGAATCTTCTAATAATACCGTGACTTTTTTGAATCTTGTTTCCATGGGTCCATTTTGAATAGTTGAAAGTATATCATATAATTGATCTAATACCTGTTTTTGATTCAAACGTGATACAATTATACCTAATTCAATATTTCCCTTGGGATATGACAAATCTTGTAAATTATTCCAATACTCGATATTAACCGTTTGAAACTGTGTCAGAATTAGAATGTTTTGATTAAACTTGATTGAATCGGGATCATTATTAATTAAATTTAAATTATGATGTTTTATTGTATTTTCCATTGAATTTAATTCTGGATGATTATATGAATATGGATTCCTTTGCGGTCTATAATTTTTGTTGTATGTGAAATAATATGTATTTTCTCTTTGTAAGGACCATTTCCCTTGGAACAATTGGACAAAATGTGGGTTATCATAAACACCAATGAATGGATCATTATATTTATATATGATCAATATAATAGAAGATAGAGTGAAAAGAGTAACCCCCCATTTAAACCAATTTAACACCCACCACATGCTTAGTGTTATTGCCCTGACATCGATATATATAAAAGAACAGAGAGGATATACTTATAAGTAAAAGAAGCAACAGGTTTGCTTTTCTCGAGAGATTTTTCCAAGAGAGATCGAAACAAAAAAAAAACAAAAAACATTTTGACATATATAATATATATATATATATATTTAGAAAACAATGGAACCTATTGTTGGTTGCCTGAAAAAGCTTCGAGGAATTCTCCGAGGACGGCAAAACACGGAAGAAAATTTAATTTCCATAAAACGCTTATTGTTTGCTGAAATCATCATAAATTCTGTTACAAATTGATAAAAACTGTTTCTTACTATTTGATATCTGATATGTGTATAGATTGTTGGATATTATTATTTCGCCTGTGATGTGTTCTACTGTGGGGGTTGGATAGAGATATGTTGGTTGGTACGGTATGATGTATTGTGGCGGATATAAATATGGGTTGTATATATTCATTGGTGCGGGAGATGGGAGGAGAGCAGGCGGTGGAGGATAATAATATTGTCTATAGATTGGCGAGGAGGTGTCAGTTGGAGACGCATGAGAAAACCTTAAAATGTTTGGTGGTGCACTCTTTGTCAAAGTATTAATCAATTTTTGTTTATTATTATCTTTATTTAAATATTTCAATTTTGGGATGTTCTTCGAAGTAGAATCCAACTTTAATGGTGGTGGAACTTTTCTTCTTTTCAATGAGTTCCCATTATAATTGAATTTATTCTTTGTTACTTTGGAATCCATGGGTTGAGAAGATGGGAAGAATCTTTGAGTAGATTGAAAGTTTTGAGATATATCTAGATTAGATAGCATCTCTGGTGCCATACTAGCACTCTCCTCTGTTAATCCAGGAGACGCACATGGAACACCCAGTTGATGTAACCTGTCATGCGGTGGTGAAGGATGCGGGGTTACCCCGCTGTCGGGGTGGGCGGGTTCCATGGGTGTGGTGTGGTGTGGTGTGTTCTACCGTTGCGGTGCCAGCGCCGGTGCACAGTGCAAGTCACACGCCTCGACGAGCGCTCTTCTCGCCAACAGGGCCGCCCGTGGGGGGTGCTTTTCCCGCGCCCAGACACCGCGCGCGTATTAGTAGTGCAGCTCCGGCGGTCTGGACGGGGCGGTTACCTCCGGTATGTCCCTGTCCCTTATCTTAAGGGTGTCTTACATAACGTGCACCACTGATTATGTAAGGTATGCACCGGCGGTCTGGAGAGAGGGGGTAGTATTCTGACAGGTATATAAAGGTGGGGGCGTGTGAATGGGTTCTTTCTCGTCAATTCCTCTTTCCCCCCTCCCACCCCTCAACAACAACAACAACAACACACACACAAATATGTCTGAAAACAACAAGGATAAGACTAACACTTACGACATCAGAGACGACAGAGTAGTCACTAACTCTCTTGGGAACCCAATTAACGAACCATATGCCACACAGCGGATTGGTGAACATGGTCCCTTGCTAATGCAAGATGCTAACTTATTCGATTCGTTGGCACATTTTAACAGAGAAAGAATCCCCGAAAGAAATCCACACGCTCACGGGACCGGTGCCTTTGGTTATTTTGAAGTTACTGATGATATCACCGACATTTGTGGCTCGGCAATGTTTGATACCATTGGCAAGAAGACAAGATGTTTAACTAGATTCTCCACCGTCGGGGGTGAAAAGGGGTCCGCTGACACGGCAAGAGATCCACGTGGATTTGCTATGAAATTTTATACAGAAGAGGGCAATTTGGACTGGGTTTATAATAATACTCCAATTTTCTTCATTAGAGACCCATCAAAATTCCCAGCATTCATTCACACTCAAAAGAGAAACCCACAGACTAATTTAAAAGATGCTAATGCATTTTGGGATTTTTTAACCATTCCAGAAAATCAAGTGGCTATCCATCAATTTTGTATCTTGTTTTCTGATCGTGGTACTCCAGCTTCATATAGACATATGAATGGGTATTCAGGTCATACTTATAAATGGTCAAATAAAAAGGGAGATTGGCATTATGTTCAAGTCCATTTAATTACTGATCAAGGCATCAAAAATTTAACCGCTGAAGAAGCTGAAAGATTGGGTGGTTCCAATCCTGATTATTGTACCGAGGATTTATTTAATTCCATTGAAAATGGTGATCCACCTTCGTGGACCGTTTATATTCAAACAATGACCGAGGAAGAATCTAAAAAATTACCATTTTCTGTCTTTGATCTAACTAAAATTTGGCCACATAAACAATTTCCATTAAGACGTGTAGGGAAATTAGTACTTAATGAAAACCCACAAAATTATTTTGCACAAATTGAACAAGCTGCATTTTCACCAAGTAATACAGTACCATATCAAGAAGCAAGTGCTGATCCAGTTTTACAATCAAGATTATTTGCTTATGCAGATGCTCATAGATATAGAATTGGACCAAATTATAATCAAGTTCCAGTTAATTGTCCTTATGCATCAAAATTTTTTAATCCATTAATTAGAGATGGTCCAATGAACGTTAATGGTAATTTTGGTCCAGAACCAAATTATTTTGCCTCAAATACAAATTATAAATTTATTCAACAAGATAGACCTGTTCAACAACATCAAGAAGTTTGGAATGGTCCAGCAATACCATATCATTGGGCTACTTCTCCTGGTGATATTGATTTTGTTCAAGCAAGAGATTTATATCAAAAAGTTTTATCAAAACAAGATGGAGCACAAGAAAGATTAGCACATAATGTGGGGATTCATGTAGCAAATGCATCAAGTGAAATTCAAGCAAAAGTCGTTGCATTGTTTTCAAGAGTGGATCCAAAATTAGGTAAAAGAATTAGAGAAGTTTGTGATGAAAAATGTAATGAAATTAAATTATCAAGATTATAATTTTATTTGCTATATGTCTATTTATTTATACTTTATTTATTTATACTTATTTATTTATTTATTTATTTAACTTATACTTTCAAATAACCCTTTCAGTACTTTTTTAAGAATATTGAAATTTAAAGAAAATTTAAATTTTATAAGGGAAAAGAAGGAGACTTACAACTTTGACACATTATAAACATCCCCCTCCAAACATACAAACACGTCATGTCAAAACTATTAAACAACTTACAAAAAGAATATGATAGATTATATTATTTAAAAGATGTTCCCAACGCATCAAATTTACAAAAATGTTTAAAAGAAACACACGAATTTAAAAATCAATTGAAAAAATTAAAAGCTCATTTAAATAAATCTATTCAAGATCAATCCACTACCAACCCCGAAGATGAAAAACTTACAAAAAAGAGAACATTAATTCAAGAAAAATTAAATAAATCAATAAAGGCATGGAATCATTCAATTAAGAAACAATCAAAATTTACCAATCAACAATATTCAAAATTTAATAAAAATGCATTATTACAATTGAAAAATTTTAACTTGGATGAAATTTATCAAAATAAAATATCCGTTGATAATATTAATTTTATTAATGATGCTATTGGGGCTCATATTACTAGATATAATATTGGTAATTTACCCATTGAATCAACTGAAATTATTGATTATTTGGCAAATGTTTATGGTGTGGATCCCGGGACGTCAAATGTTTTTCTTAAGATGGGGCAAATTATTCATGATTTGAATAATCATCAAAATGAAAGTTGTCTTAATTGGATCAAAGAAATTGAAAATTTAAATGATAAGAGTAATAATACAGTGAATTGTAATTTAAAATTTGAATTATATATTCTCACAGCATTAAATATGATCAAGCAGGGATCTGACTCAATTGATGTTTGTAAATATTTGTTTGATAATGTACCAAGAGAAGTGTTAATCTCTCAAGAGATGATTAATTCAATTTATTCACAAACTATTACGCAACTTGTAATGAAATTAATGTTAGAAGAATCTTTAATGGGAATTGATGAAATTATTAAAGAAAGATTAAATTCATGTATTAATATTTTCACTAAAGAATTTTGTTTACATAATAACTTATCAATTGATTCACCATTGTTTTTAATCATCTTAAGTGGTATTATATCATTCCAATATTTTATTAAATATAATCAAATTAGAATGTTATCTCATGTTGGGTGGACTACAGAAGATGAATTACCATTTGATGTAGAATTACCAGATTTTTTATCCCATTTCCATCCAATCTTTATCTGCCCCGTTTTGAAAGAAGAAACAACAAAGGAAAATCCACCATATTCATTAGCTTGTCATCATATAATTTCTAAGAAGGCCCTAGATAAATTATCTAAAAATGGTTCCTTATCATTTAAATGTCCATACTGTCCAATTCATACTACAATAATTAAAACAAAGAGAGTAAATTTTGTTATGTTATGAAATATATATTATATATGTTTGTTTTTAATTATTTATAACCTTTCTGTATCTTTTTCCTAATAAAATCACCATTTTCAATGATACCAGAATATCCACCATTTTCACCAGTTAACCAACCAGGTACTTTATCCACATCAATTAATTCTTGATCACATAATTGATGTAATCCACCAAATACATCAGATCCATGGAATTTAAACCCAATAATAATATCATCATCATCTGGATCTTTAAATTGAAATGAAACTTTATTCACCGCCACATTAGATTCGTAACCTCTTTGTAAATCATCAATACCTTTAAATTTTAACATTGATTTGATTAACTGATCATCATTGGTTAATTTCAATTTACCTTTAATTGAATTATGATTCTGGATATTATTAAATGGCGAAAGTTCAAAATTACCTTCACCATAATGAGACCATCTCCCCATAACATTATCTCCCCTAGATGTACCACATGCGCTTAATACATTATCAATTGATTTTATTGATTCTTTAATGGGTTCATTTCTCTTAAATTGAATATTATAAGGTGATGAACTTGAAATGATTCTTTTCAAAGTCTCTAAAATTAATTGTGATGTTGGATCATCACCAGCAGAATGAATTAAGATGGGTAATTCTTGATCATCTAATAATGCAATATAATATGGTGATCTAGATAATAATTTAAATTGATGATCATGATGATGTGATACAGGCTTTTCAAAAAATTGTATTCTAATAAATTCAATATTTTGTCTGGGGTCATGTTTTGAAGTGATATAAGTTAAATAGAATGAAGATAATTGATTATTTAATTCTGTAATAATATGAGACACATTATAATGAGGTCGATATCTTTCAGTTGTAGATTTATACATTGTCATTGAATTCCATGTATATTTTTTGGGATGTGTAAATAAGATATTAAGATCAATATCACTTAATTGGTAAAGATTTAATCCCTGGGGCCAATATCGTTTCACAATAACTGATGATATGGTTCTTCTATTACGTGCATCAAATTTAAAATCTAGTTGCAACGTATCATAGGTTAAATGTCTCAAACTCTTATTTGAAAGACCAAATTTTTCATACCATTGCAAGATCAAATCTCTTTGAATCTTTTCAGGTAATTTTCTTAACAATTTCACTTGTAAAGTTTTAGTTAAATTGGGGATATATTCATCATCTAATGACATTATTTTTCCCTCCCACTTCTTGTTTCTGTGTTTGGGATGCCTTGTCTAAATAAATAATATTTCATCTGCATTAAAATTGCGCTATCATATTTCATATTTGATTTATTTACATTTTCAAATTGAATCCCACACATTGCAACCACTAAATATTACACTGTTATTAACATCACACAACGTTTGTCTGTAGAAGTTGTTGCAAGTACCTTTATCGACAGTGCCAGATCAGCTGACTGTGGCCTTGTTAAAGTAAAACGAGAAATCAGTTGTTTGTTGTCTGTGACTTCCCACAAAGTCATTACTGTTTTTTTACACAGTTTTAGTGCCAGTTGGATGATTGAAGGGCAGGGGTGTCACACTCTGATAGCACATTATATATATGACATATATAGAGTGGATATCCTGAATGGTAGTAACAATTAACCACTGTGTGTATTGTAGGTATATAGTCCCTAATGAGTCATATATAGTCACCACCAACAACAACAACCCTAAAGATGGCAGAAGAAGATTGTTTGTTTCTACAACAGGCAGCAGAAGCATTAATAAACGAGTCACAGTGTCAAGACCTTGATCCAACAATCAATGAACTCTTGAAAAGATTGACTGTGTTAAGGAATAATAAAACAGAAGTTATTGATGTTAAAGTCCCACGACGTAGTCCCGAGAGTCACTTATCTAATATACTCGGTTTGTTAAAACCAGATCATAACGATAAGTTTGCAAAGACTGTTTTACATCCTAAGGATCTGGGCGTAGCAGATCATTATAGTCACAAAAGGAATAAGATTACAAAAGTTGTCCCCCCTACAAAATCTGAACCTCCTGCTCATGTAAACCCCAAAAAGGAACAACAACAAGAGGTAAGTGACAATGAGGTAAGACCATATAAATGTGGTGAATGTCAATTGGCATTTTTCAGGTCTTCAGATTTGAAAAGACATGAAAAGATACATTTACCAATTTTACCAAACGTTTGCACACAATGTGGTAAAGGTTTTGCTAGAAAGGATGCATTAAAGAGACATTTTAATACTTTAACTTGTAGACGAAATAAAAATAAATTATTATATTTAGATAAGATGAAATCAAAAGGATTGCACTAACTCTCAACGTTTAATGAAAATAAAATAAAAATAAAGACACAATAATATATACCCATCAGGAATGGTATCTCTCTTATTTTATAAGTACACATATATATATTATTTTACATTATATTATACTATATATACTATATAAAAGAAAAAATGACAGTAATGGTTTTATTAATAAAAATGTCGTGAAAATGTTTTACGAATTAATTTATTTATTCAACGTCAGCATCGAAAGTTTGACCTTCAACTAATTCTGGAATAGCTTCGTCTTTCTTTTCTTCACCAGCGGCTTCAACATCAGCACCTTGTTGTTGAGCATTTTGCATTTGGCTAGCTAATTGAGCTAAAGCTTGAATGGATTCAGCACCCATTTGAGAGATAATACCTGGGAATAAATCTTGTAAACTTTTTTCTTGTGGAATACCATAGAAAACAGAAGTGTTATGTTGTGGAACAGTTTGAACACCAACCTTGTTGAAATGTAAGACCTTACCATCATCTCTGAAGAAATTAGCTTCAGCAACGTTGTCAATGGTGACAGCATGGAATTTAGCTAATTGAGCTTGTAATTTGGTGTCATCCTTTTGAGCACCAGCAGTAGAAGAGGGCTTCTTAGTTAACTTTCTTCTAGTACCACCAATCTTATTCTTGGCAGATAATTTTTGTAATTTAGCTAATTTTTCTTGATCGATTGGCATTCTTATTTATATATGTGGTTGTCGGTATGGTTCACAAGATTCAAAATATAACTTAAAGGGCCCAATGTAACCCAATCTTAACACATTAACCATCCATTTGAAAAGGTTCAAAGTTTCCAGTTGGCTTGTCAGTAATTAATTTTCCGCTTTCTTGCTGTGGTGAAAAAAAAAAATGTTGCGTTAACGAAAGGCCGTGTGCAGTGATGTTTTCCCACTGTGAAGATCCCATTTTTGGCAAGGTGTCACAAATAGCAAGCATTATGGAATAAATTAATAAGATCATAAAAGGATTCCATTGATAAAATAAATAATGCACTCTTTGTATTTATCAGGTGTGTATATGTATATATATGTGTAAATGTATCTAATGTATATGGGGGTTGTTTGTACCAATACGGGCATATTAGTTTTTTTATTATATTATAATTCATTGAAGATTAATTTAGTGAGATTCCAACCATAAGTCATAAGTTTTTTTATATTATATTATATTACAAGGGGGTATTAATCATTCTTGCTATTATTATATCATTTTATAGACTATTTTTTGTTTCTCTTGAAAAGGCCACCAAATGTCTTCTTCGATTTCTTCTTTTCCTTTTCATCTTTGGTAGAATTATTAGATTCAGTAACGTTTGTGGAGGTTGGAGTAGACCCGGCTTGGCCAAATTCGTGACTAATCACAACAGGGGATGAAGAAGCACTTTGTCCCTGGGAAGCACTACTACCAAATTGAATTGGTTGTGGTAGTTGTGGGGTGTTACTACTACTGTTATTAGTACTATTTTGATTACTATTAAATTGTAATGCGTTATTAGTAGCAGTAGAATTATCATTTGAACCAAATTGAATAGGTTTCGTGGATGGTGTTCCCTTCACTGGAGTACTCATTGCACCAATATTAGAACTACTATTACTCTTCATACCAAATGGAATATTTCTATTTGGTTGTGGCATATCAATACCTAACCCTTGTCTTGAAATACCACTGTTATCTAAGAATGAATTATTGTTATTATTATTATTATGGAAATTTGTACCATGATTGGGTAATGAACTGATTCTTCTACTATTTGTAGGCATAACATTACTTTGTGTAGAAACGTCATTGAATCCAATACTTGATGCATTACCTAACATTGGCATATTACTTCTTCTGTTTTTTCTACTTGTTGGTTTTATTGGATGTGAACCAAATGATGATTTATTTGTTAATTGTTGGAATCCATCATTCATATCCATTGGTGGACTTAATCCAGATGAAATTGGATCTACAAATCTAGAGGCACTAGCATTAGGTAATGTTGGAGTAGAATGATTTGATTTATTAATGTTACCATTACTTAAGTTGGAATGATGATTATTATATGGTAATTGTTGTGGTTTAATATTTTGTGTTAAATTTGGTTGTGATGGTGATGATGATAATATTTGTGAATTTGAATTATTAATGTATAAAGGTTGTTGTAATTGTTGTTGTTGTTTTAGTGCTACTTTCTTCTCAAATTCTAGTTCTTTCTTTTTCAATTCAATTTCTCTATCTAATAATTGTTTTTCTCTTTCAATTAAAGATTGGGAGTTGCCCTCGGGTTGATCGGGAGAAGCCTCATTAGCATACTTAGTTTCTTCCACATTCACAGGTACCGATTCCATAGAGGAAAGTTTAAATTCTAAATTCTTGATAGTTTGATCTCTATCTAATAATTGTCTTTTTAAAGATTGTGATTTTTCAATATATTCTAATTGTAAAGATTCTAATTTATTTTTCAAACTTTGTAATTGAATATTTTCCTCTTGCATTTCATCTTGTAAAGATTTATAATCATTAACTAAATTTTGTTTTTCGTTAGTGATCTTATCAATTGATTGTCTTAAAATAGATAATTTTTCCGCTGGAACAAACCATTCGGCTTTTTCTTGGTTAATATTGGAATATTGAATCATTACAGTATAAAGAAATTCCAAATATGGAGTCTTGATACTATGATCATCAGCCATAAGGATTGGTTGTAATAACAATAGGTCTAAATTCAAGTTTAAATTTCTAATTTGATGTTTGAACATATACACTAATTGTGGATAAGTATTCAAAGATTGATAATATTTTTTCCATGATTCAATAATATGATCTTCATTATTCATTTGTGGAGTTAATATAACATTACTATTTTTGGCTAAAGTTAAAATTTCAGTAATTAATCCAGAAATTAAAGGTTTTGCCAATAGTTCATTTAAAAAACTTTCAATCTTTGTCTCTTGGAAAAGAATCATTAATGGATCTAAACAAATATGTGGAATAGCCATTTCCCATTGTTTAGAGATGAAACTTGTTGGTTCCATATTAGTTGTTGATATTAAATCTTTATTAAAGATTTTTTTAAAAGTTGATTCTAGATTTTTCAAATGAATTAATGTAGATTCATTATATTTTTGTTTTGATTGTTTTATTGATGATGAAGATGATGATGCAAAAGAATATGAATTTTGTCCTAAAAAAATTTCAGTCTTTATAGTATCATTATTGAAAATTTGTTTAAATTTATTTGGTTGAGATTCACGAATATCATAATTCGTCACAATAGAATAAATATTCTTTGTATGAATATTTTGTTTAATGAATGACTCTAATGGTAAAAACCCAGAACTTTCAATCAAGATTGAAGTCATATCTTTATCAATTAAAGGATTTAGTAAAATTGGTAATGAAGTTAATTGTTTTAATGAGGAGACACTTAAGATCACCAAATCAAATTTAATATCCCTAGACATATGTTTCAATGCCTCGGTTAAATTTTCAATTGAGGTGAAATGATTATCTAGTGAATATTTAATGGATCCATAATTTTCAGTATCAATTTCAAAAAGATTTGATTTAATTTCACTAATATGAAACAATTCTATATTTTCTTCAGTTTGGAATCTAGAGGCATAGAATTGGATGTTTGGGTTGTCACCCAAGAGTAAAAGTCTCATTTCTTGCACCATCTTTTAATATATTTTGATTATTTATTTGTTAATTTATGTATAAAATGTGTCAAAATCCGAATTCAAATACGAATATAACCGGAATGAAACAACAGCAGCAGCAGACAAAACTTCAAACCAAAAAACCAGAATATACAATTGAATATAACTGTACAGCTATTTGTGTATCTATATATCCTAACAGAGCACAACAACAGAGTGTCAACTGTATGTATTCACTTAATTAAACGCTCGAGCAACGGTTGTTTTTGTGTTTTTCGTTTTTCTTTTGTTGACGTTTTTCACAAAATTTTCTTTCCGGCGGCGGGTTTTTGGCGGGTTTCAGTTCCGCCACGGATTCCGACGGTGGATTTAAACGAGATAACAAAGTCTTTTAAACGAAATTGACACATTTTTGATGTAGAACAAATGTTTCATTTCAATATTTAATATCTTTATATTCTGACCGCAGTTGTTGTTGATGTTGATTGCATTCATTAAGAAGTACATGGGTTAGTAATAACGTCATACACTACTTTTCGTGTTTTAATTAGGGAGATTTTTTTTCCTGCAGTGTGAAAAATTTACGTGATATTTTTTTTTTCATATTCGATGAGATGACTTTGACATTTGATATAAAATATCTTGTATATCCTGTAGAGCACTTCAAGTTTTCGGGTGTAGAGCCCATTCTAGTAAACAAAAAAGCACAACAATGGGATTCGCTGTAATTGGGTACCCTACATGTAGAAACTCTCGTCGTAAAATGGACGATCAACTTCCAATGAAATTAAGAGATAAACATGATATCAAAGTAATGAAAAGACAAGAAAGGATAAGAGAAGAGTTGAAACAACAGATACTCGCAAGACAAAAGGCACGTAGACAGGAGGAAGCCCAAATAGTACGTAACAAAGCTTTGGCGTTATGGAGAGAACAAAGGGCAAAGGAAAAATTAGAAAAGAAAAGATTCGAACAATTAGTGTTACTTAAAAAAACTATGGAAAATAGAACATTCCAAAGAGCTGATGCTGAATCTATTTGGGTCTTTGAATCTCCAGAAGAAGATTACGAAGCCATACGGCCCAATAATTATAAATCTATGCTGGACCCTTATAATGGAATTAAATTTAGAAAATTTAATCCATGGGGGCGTTCTTATAAAATGGTGATAGATGGTCAACCTGAACCAAAAAAGCCTAAAATTTCGACGATACCTAAATCCCAGTCACCAGTATCTACCCGTCCTGCCCCTGGTACTGAGAAAACGACTATCCCTGCTCCAGAAATAACCACGATTATTCCTGAAAAATTGAAGTCAACACCTCCAGTGGACAAATTAAAGAGTAATAAACCTAATAAGGTAAAAGTAGATTTACCTGAAATTTTATCATTGACTACATTGCCACCAGAAGTTATACAAAGGATATTTATCTTTTCTGGTGCTAACTACAATCTTTTATTAACAAACAAATATTTGAATCAATGTTTAAAATTATCTAATCATTTATTATTAAAGAATTTTTATGAAAATTATACTCATACAGTAGTCATAAATTCTAATAATAAAATACGTCGTTTTGTAAATGTTAAGATGTTTAATGATCCAATTATGGTTAAGTTCTTTATTAAAAGATTTTATCATTTAAAGAAGAAATTTAAAAAATTTATTACTGATGAAATTATTGAAGTTGGTATAGATAAATATAAAACCCCACCGTTACCACATACTTTATATGTGGATCATATTCAATCTTATTTCAAAGATATCTCCATTTTAAAGTACATTTTCAAAAGATTTGAAATTCATGTGGATTCATTAGTGGATCATATAATTAATTGGTTTTTCACTCAATCCATTTATAAAGTTCAAGATTTTTTCCAAATAATGGATAATATTAAAAAATATTGTCAAGACTATGATTATTTGAAAGATAAGATAAATTTTACTGCACATCACTTAGCGACAATCTTAGAATTTTTATTCTTAAACCGAAATGATATTAATAATAATCCATGTAATACCATGGATTTCTATGAAGGTATTTCATCAATAGTGAATGATACGAATACCCTTTCATTAATGGAATTGAAAATTAAATTTGTTGATATTTATTTATTATCATTTTACAAATTTATCTCGGTTGATGGTGACACTACAAATTCTGATATTAACACTATTCTTGATGATTCATTATTATGGAATTGTCTTAGAAAGATATCAAATATTGAATTGTTAGATATGTTTGTAGCTCGGGGTGTGAGGCCATCATATGGAGATATCATATGATGCTACTTTTAATACTATTCTTCTCTATATATTCATTTTTTTTTTCTCTTGCATTTTTAACTAAAATAAATTGTTCTTATTTATATGCTTTCTCCATGCTTGAAAAAACATCAGATAAAATGGTTAAATTAAGCTATGTCAAGGGTGTTTGAAATAAAGGCATATCCACTGATGAAACTCCCAGCTACAAATTCATAAGTAATGACAGGTTCAAGAAAAGTTATTGTGCTTGCTGGTACTGCAGGTACTGGGAAATCAAGTATTGGTGAATACCTAATAAGACGTTATAAAGATAAATATCCCAATATACAATTCATTGAAGGGGATGAATTACATCCACCAGAGAACATTGCCAAGATGACTGCAGGACGTCCATTAAATGATGATGATAGATGGGGGTGGTTACAATTGGTAGCTCGTGAAAGTGCCAAGAGGGCAAAAGAAGGAATTATAGACACAGAACAACCTGGTGTTTCAATTGTGGCATGTTCAAGTTTGAAATTAAAATATAGAGATTTAATTAGAGAAACAGAACCTAACGTAACATTTTATTTCGTGTTTCTTTATGCATCAAAGGAGACTATTCTATATAGATTAAATCAAAGAAAGGGACATTTTATGAAATCTAATATGTTAGAATCGCAATTTGCTGACCTAGAATTACCTAATGTTTCTCAAGAAAAAGATTGTTTCATTGTGGATATGGATGGTCAAAGTTTTAAAGAAATTGAGGATCATGTAAACAGTATATGTGATACATATATTTTATAGAAAGAATAATATTGAACTATTGCTGTGTAGCAAACAGAGTTTAAATGATTTAATAATGTTTCAATTGATGCTGCTAGAATATGTATAACATTACCATACAAATATATATAACTCTGTAGATCCAGACGAAAGGTAACAACCATTAGAAGGTTATGTTTATCTATTATTATTATCTCGGGTAACTGATAATAAATCAAGCAAAACAAGATATTTATTCTGCAAAAAAGAACCCTTACTGTATAAGTAGACGGGCTGAGGGTCCTTCAGAAAGGATTTTACTCCTTTGAGAAATTTTGATAATAATCAAGCTACTCAGAAATATAATACCTCCTAAATGTGTTAAAAATTGGCACTTTGAGGGAATCATTAACTTAGGGCAAAGCACTTAAATAGCAATATAAACGATTTAGGCTAGCAATTAGAACTATATTATTTGTTTCAAGGAACTTATCATAAGTCTACACCACTAACATACTCTTTTTATTTTTATATTTTACAAAAGGAAATATAAATGTTAATATTTAGTAAATATAATTTAATTAGACTTTATAAAGGAATTCAACACAGTAAAGAGCATGATACTTAGGTTTCGAGTCAATTAAAATACCATTTTGAAGAAAAATATTTTCATAATTTGATTAAACATTTAGGAAGATAAATATGGAAATGATGCAGAAAAAAAAAAGAAATAATCGTCATAATAAAAACTTGAATGTGTATAAATATTATTTATTTATTAAATATAACCATCAAAAAATTACATATAAAGGAGAGTGTGGAAGTGGTGATAGTGATGATAAGGAGTAATATGAAATGACCAGAGTTGTGAATACTTAAAAGTGTGAAGGTCTTAAAATTGTGTCATAAATTATCATTATTATTATCATTATTTTTGAATATTAGTTGAATCGAGTCGATGAGGATGTGGAATTAAAGGTGTTATGAGATTGATTAAAGGTGCTATGAGATTGTTTACGTGTCTGTTATCTTGGTAAGTTACCATAAATTTGGGTGAAACTGCCACTTGGATTATATAATGTATTCACTGTGGAAATATCATACCTGGAATCATCAGAATTTTTGTTCAAATTTTCAGTTGTATTATTATACAAAGTGGATTCATCATCATTAACTGTACTATTATTTGAAATTGAAACTGTTGAACTAATATTACTTTCCATATGAGGAGTATTATTTCTAGTGATGACTACACTACTATTATTATCATTATCACTTTCGTTAGTAGAACGTGGTGATGTACTGGCTAACAATGAATCGTATAAATAATCCATATCGAGTATATCATCATTCAATTCATTAACTGCGATGTATTTATTGAATTCATTTTCAGATAATGCTGGTACAGTAATAAGCGATAAATTTTCAGTTTGATGATTATTATTATTATTTGAACCACTTGGTAAACAATGGAAACTTGTACAGTTTTTAATTAAATTCATTAAAGTTGGTATATTACACCTTAAATTTGGATTTAATTGTAAGATATTAATTAAAATATCATAAAGACTTTGTGATATGGGTAAAATTTTTTTCAATACAGAATTATCTTTAATAAAATATCTAAATGTATTATCTTGTACTTGATGTGCTTTTAGCCATGGGTTTCTAATACATGTAAGGTTTATTAATAATATACCTAGCGACCAAATATCTGCATAATAAGTGGGGAAATTTGGACATTCTTCCTTTTTGACCTCATGTTGTGTGTCTGAGGGATTATTTGATTTAAAATAGAGGACCCTTTCTGGAGCCATATAAAAGGAAGAACCTATTGGGACATTTGGTGTTAAATATTGTGAAGTGGTGGCAAGCCCAAAATCACACAGATAAATATTATCATGTTTATCGAGTAATAAATTTTCTGGTTTAATATCACAATGATAAATACCCTTTGAATGGCAATATTCAATTGCAGAACAAATTTGTAAAAATACTTTCTTAATTAATTTCCCATTATGGATAAAATGTCTATCTAATACAATTGAATTAAATAAATCAATTGGATAATAATCCATTATAATAAATGTACCAAAAGAACATTCCATAACGTTATGTATAGTGACAATATTTTTATGTGAATGAACTTTTAAGTGTAAGGCAATTTCTTTATAACGTGGGATTTGAATTAAATCTTCATTTGAAAGATCTTTAATTGAATTTAAATCAATCGAAGGTAAAGATAAATGATATTGATTCAATCTAAAATAATGTAAAATTTCATCTTTAATCATTTTATATTGAATATTTGCCCAATCTTCATTATTTTTATTTGAGTGATGGTCATGAGATTGTGGATTTTGTAAAAAAGATTTTACAATAATTTTCATTGCAAAATCTTTATTTGAAAGGATATCTTTAACATGAAATACTAACCCATATCCACCTGAACCTAATTGTTCAAAGATTCTATAATTATTAACTTGACAATTATGTAACATATTGTTGTTGGTTTAATGTAGTTCTTTTTTTCTGGTGCCTTTCCCCCAAAAACCAAAAATATTATTTTACAATACTAACAGAATCTAAGATTGTCCAATCGATACCCAAAAAAAAAAATAAAAAAAGAGAGAGACAGAGAAGCAAAGAAAGAAAAAAGGATAAATATATGTATGTATAATTATCCGATCACACAATCAAGTTGGTTAGGTGGTTATGAAACATATATCCACAAACTTGTAATCAAACTAAACCAATTAATAAATAAGTAAAGTGAAAGGAATTTATGTTTATATATTCATTTATAATGATGGATTTATGGATGAAATATTTTTTATTCCATCGAGCCAGAACACACAAGAAGAAAAAAAAATAAATAAAAAAAAGGCCAGGAAGAATAAATGAAGCAGGAAGTAAATCAACCGACGTAACAATAAATGGTCCGATGATAAGCCAATAAAATAATAATACTAATAACATAACACAATATAATAGGAAATTAATGTAACATGATTTATAAGTTGTCACAAACGTATTTTTTTTCCCACTGATTTTTTCTTCATTTTCTTTCACCAAGAAGAATTTTCCAATGAAAAAAAAGATGTTTATTAACAAAATAAAAGTAAATGGAAACAATAGTACCCCACACGCTTTTGGAACAATAAAATCGATTGTATTCCAAACCTCAAAAGAAAAGATCAAAATAAAAAATGTACAAAAAGGGGATAATGTGGGATTTCTATTGTTTTTGGGAGTTTCTCGCTGGAGTTTCCTTTGGAGAAAATAAGCTTTTTCAGTGTTAAGAAAGAGAACAAAACAATTTCCGAACGGAGGTACTTGAACCGAGAAATAACAATGGTTGCGGAAGAGTTGTCTTTTCTAGAAGATCGACACCCGACAATACCAAACGGTGATGTCACCAGGTTTAGGGATCCACCTTGCGATTGACAATGTCACTTAAGGGCACGTCGAAGGAATTTCCAATACCCTAAAAAATAACATGTGATATCATGTTGTTTTACCTTGTTGTTCCCCACCCCCACTTCTCCTATTTCTTTTTCTTTTAAAATGTCCCAAATGATTGGGGTATTTTAACTTTACCCTATCAAAACCTTGGTGAAAATAAATTTTATATAAATAGAACGTTGGTACCCTTAAAAGCTAACATTCAGATCGAAAATAGAAATATTGTCTTTACAACAATACAGTTATGCAATATGTTGTCAGGAATGTGACATATTTTACGGGGCTATTGTGATGTCACTACATGCATGATTTATTTTAATTTCTTGGAGACATTCTCCTCTCAGCTTTTTTCTTCCTCTTTTACTAAGAAATTCTCAAAAAAAAAAACAAAAAAAACAGCTGATGCCTTTTGGAAAAAAAAAATTTTCAAAAGGAAGAGAAAGTGATTACCAAATAAGGATAGAAAATAGTATATAACATAATATAATAATGGAGTCATGCAACTCACTGGGGTGATTTCATAAGTATTATAATAATTTTATTATTGATGAAAGGATCTTCAAGAATTTGACTTTTCGTATACAATGTTTTATTTCAACGGATTAGATATCATTATCTCCGCTTGCTGATATTATTATGTTCGATCTTATCTTATCACATCTCATCTCGTGAAGTTCTAGACTGTAGTCCAACAACTACAACAACAACAACCGCTTATTATCAGTATCACGTAATCATAGGTATCCGTAAGAAGGAAATAAAATATCTCATCGTTTCCTTGTATAATTGTATAACAACATCTTTCTACTTAGGATATATCATAATATATGGTCAATTAATGATTTTACTTTATCATCAAATAGATCTGATTTAATTGGCATTTCTAACGAATAAAATGGATCCTTCATAACATAGTCACTATAAACACAATAAACTTTTCTTAATAAATTATCTGCAATTTGACTACCATAATTATATTGAGATCCATTATTAACATTATCTGGATAATTATTATTATTAAAGGGTAATACAGTAGAACTAATTGCGACAAATTTTAATCCTGTCATTGTTTGATAGATATACATTGTAAACTCATCAGTGCTTAATTGTTTTAGCCCACTTTTATTCCAATTATGGAATGATTCTTTAAAATAATCATCCCCTTTAAAACTACCATATCTACTTGGTACAAGGTTTTTAGGAGATGTTTGTGGATTTATTACTCCAATGTATGGATGATATGGTATCGTATAATTAATATTTGATTGACTCAATTGTAATGCCTTGGGTGTTATTTGACTTGATATGGCAAAGACACTATGTAATGTACTCGCTAAAATCAACAAATCATTACTATTCAATGTATTGCTACTCTTGGACTTGCTTGTATCAGTTGTCGTACTAGTAGTACTAACAGGTGTAAAGGATCGATGATATATTAATCCACCAGATTTATTAATAATTAAAATTGCTTCAATACCCATGTGTAATTGTTGCTGGTTGTTATCTCTCGAGTAACTCACTCCTTCTTCAAATTATACTATATTGTATCTCTCTAGCTACTCTCTCTTATACAGATATCTGTATTTCGCTGGCCTTTCAACTTTTTTTCTTGTATTTTTCATTTTGCAATAGGAAATTGAATAAAAATTATAATGAAAAATCAAACATATCTATATTATTTAAAAAAGATTAAAATCAACGTATCAAAGGAATACGCGATTCGTATGGTACACATGTTTCAATAACAGCGTAGATAAAAAAACTATTATTATACATACAAAAACCAGGAAGGTGAAAAAGCAATCTTCAGTGGTTTAAAAGAATAATTTATCATACCATTTCTTATTAGTCTTAGCCATTAATGTAGCATAATGACTCATTTCACCCCAACAATCTCTACCAAAATTACAACCTGCCATGTTAACCACAAAATCTCTAGCGTATTCATTATAAAAATATCTTGCATCATCACTAAATTCGGAACATGCACCAGGTGGGAATGAATTAATCATTCTTAATGGTAAAAATCCAACTTTTGAACGAATCCATGCTTGATTTGCATATAATGTTTCTAATGCATCTTGTTCTCTATGCTCCCAAACCATATGTTTTTGCTCATATCCTGCTGGATCCCACCACATATCTAATAATAATTTAGACCAATCACTATTTTTAATCAAAAATGAACCTAAATTAAATCCACCACAATCTTGTGTAATTAATAAATCCATATCTTGACTATAATCAATATATGGAATATCAACATCAAGTCCCAATGGATTAAACGATTTTAATGTACGATCTACTAATTTATCCACACGACTGAAAATATGAGATTCTAATGATCTATCTGGTTCCATAATAAAAGTATCTAAATCTAACCACCAAAACCATTCAGCATCTGGGAATTCCCTAAATGTTTGTTTCAAAATATCAACTTTTTGCCAACTTTCTCTATATTCATGAGAATATCTCTTGGCTGTAGTTAAATCTTTAATAGTTAATCCATAACCATGTCTCTTTGCATATGCTTTCTTATTAGCAATGGAAATCTTTTCAATAGCCCATTCTTGTTCATTTTTCCATCTCAATACACCACCACCTTCATTAGCAGCCAATATAATGACAATCTTGGGTGATTTCTTCTTAAATGGTAGCCACCAACTAGATTTCCCAGAATTTATCAAATCTTTTGGTAATTTACCATCTGATACTTTATTCTGCAACGAAGAAGATGATGTAGAACCGGCAAAATTGTCACCAAACCAAAAGATACAAAACACAATAATGAAACAAATCAGTAATCCACCTCTTACATTGGTAAGTTTATAACCTATTTTATTTTGTAAACGTCTATAACATCTATTAAATGATCTTAATAATGAACTCGAAGATTTCTTCTTTTCCTCATCATCATCCTTCTCGTACGGATGATACGGAACAGTTGGCATTTTACTAGTTTGTTGCTGGATTTACTGAGATTGAACTGAAGTTTAAACAGAAGTTTATTGTTAGTCTTGATTTATATTTACAAGAATTCAATTTTTCATTTATTTTTTTTTTCTGGCAGGAACTGAAAAAAAAAAATAAGAAAAGTGCAGAAGTCAGAAATCGAATTGCCCAAATAGGAAAGATAATACGAATTTATGGTTAGAATATTCATGAAAATATAATATTATTATTATATATAAGAAATGCAAAAAATATATTATAATATAAACAATTAATTTATGCTCTGTTTCATTTTAAAATTTAAATTCGTTACGGAATTGATTTAGATCCATTCCAGGGGATACTTTTTGAAGAAGATCTGGTCTATCCATTGCAATGAAGGCTCTTTTCAAGGTCTCAATAATGTTATCATTATTATAATTGTCATAAGCATGTTTATTTTTCTCCCTTTGTTTCATACCTTCCACTTCATGCATTCTAAGTGAGGTCAATAAATGTTCTACAGCTTCTTTATAACAACCAATATTCATTGATGAAACCGCTAAATTATATCTGGCTCTAACAAATGATGGTTTCAATTGAAGTGCACGATGATATGCTTTAATTGATTCCTCAGATCTGTTGGAGTTAGCGAGGGCAGCACCAAGTCTATTCCACATTAATTCATCACTTGGATTCACTTTCAATGCAGCTTTAAAACAATCAATGGTCTTATTAAAATCATCATTAGCATAAAATAATAAACCAAGACATAATTGAACATCGGGATCCACTTGTGGTAATTGATTGGCCAATCTTAAGAACCTTTTGGTTATCTTTTCATTCAATGATAATGGTGTTTCTATCCCATTCTTAGTTGTATCTCCTGTCTCTGGAACTGTAGTATCAATTTGTGGATATTTTGTCTCGATCCATTTATTTAAAATTGTAAATGAGCTTGAATCATAACCTTCATTAATATAACTAATGGCTAAATTTTTCATTGCTTCTAAATTTTTGGGGTCTAATTTTAAACAATTTTCTAATGCACTAATACCATTAATTTCCTTTTCATTTTGAATTTGTACTAAACCTAATTTTAACCATGCATCAACATGTTTTGGGTTCTCTTTAACAGCAGCTTCAAATGCCATTGCCGCCTCACTTAATTTAGCACCATTTTCCATCAAGATACAACCAATTTCATAAGCATTTGGATTATTTAAATATTCGTTCTTGGAATCTTCAAAATCATATTTAATATTACCTAATTCTGTCCTTTGATCGAAAAACCTCTGTCCAGTTAAATAATTTGGCATAATATCTTCAGCATCTTGATGTATAGAATCCCAAACGTGTTGAAATTCAGCTTGATAATCATTATCAATAACAATATCTTGATTTTCTAAAGTCTTATCTTTTTGTTCATTACCAGAAGTTTCTACTTCTTCTTTAATTTGATCATCATTAATATTTAACGCCTTTGACACCTCTTTCTCTAAATCATTAAACTGTTGATCCCAATTTGTTGTTGTTGTAGGGGACATCATAGCCATATCTCTATTACTTGGTTGTCTTTGCATGGTTCTCATAAAATTTGGATTACTATTACCATATATATTATAATTTGATGGGATATGATTTAAAGGTTGATAATGCATAGGAGTCATACTGCCCGCTTGTTGGTTCATAAACATGGAACTATTCATTGATACATTGGATTGATTGTGATGTTGAAATTCTTGAGACCACTCATGTCTCATTGTATTTAAACTTGTTGTAGATGGAGATGTCATTTGATGATTTTCTTGCATTGTCTTTAATGTTGGTACATGATTAGTAGAAAATGATGTTTGGTTTGGGGACATATGCCCCATCGGTGTAGGTCTAACATTCATATTTCCTAGTTGTAAAGATGCGGATGACGATGGAGATGGTAAAATATTTGAATTTGTTCCTTGCATAAAATGGTTCATTTGTGACTTACTATTCTCTGTGATGGTATTAATATTGGTCTTGAACTGTTCTGGGGAATGCAAAGATGCTGCAGAGGACCCACCTCGTTGAGACATGTTCCCTTGCTGGAGATGAGTATTATTTTCTTGTGTATATTTATTAAATTGTGTTAATGGGTTACTGTTCACAGAACAGGATGCAGCGTTCATCTTTTCTTTGTGTTCTTTAGTTATTTATTATTATTTAATGTATTTCCTGGTGGTTTCCGACAGATTGTAGGTATATGTTAACCCTTATAGATGGTGATTCTTCCTTTGAAGTTGCTGTTTCAAGCTCTTTGCAGTGGTTTTTCGCCTTTCAATATTTATGAGTAAGAAAAGTTACCCCGTTTTTGCTCTTATGAAATTTCAATATGCGATGAGATGAAGAAATGTATAAAGAACTTGTGCTAAAATGAGGTGTGGAAAGTCTTTTAATAGTTTATAAACCCTGTAAGACACTGTATTTAATGCAATGGCTAGACCTGTAAAGCTAGATGTCCTTTTAAGCCGGTTGAGAAATGAAAATGGAACAACTTCCAAGATCTCAAAACCTAAATTACTTTCCAAGAATGTTAGATCAGAAATGGCCAAGAAATTACTTCAAAACAACCATTCCATAGCGACAAATGATGATGTAGATGGCTATGATAACCTTATTGAAACAGGGAAAGTTTCAACAAAGGTATCTGCAACAGAACCAGTCGAATCTGAAGGCAATGTGGGTCGACCTTCCCCAATAAAGGGAAATAATAAATCGAAATTTCAATTTAACTGGGATTTAAATGATGATACCTCATCTAATTATGAACCAATACTTCCGAAACATGTACTCGAAAAAGCATCACACAAGAAGGATCTGCTTGATTCATTAGAAAATAGTTATATGGGGAAACATTGGACTGAAAAAACTTATGGAGAAATGACAAAAAGAGACTGGAGAATTTTAAATGAGGAATTTCATATCTCTGTTAAGGGAGAAACATTTGATAACGTATCAACATCTGGTATAAAGCATCCCTTAAGAAATTGGGAGGATTTAAATTTGATCCCAAAGGAATTTATTGATATTTTAATCAATAAATTACAATTCAACCATCCAACTCCAATCCAAAGAGTCTCTATCCCAAATGTTGTTAATACAAGTTCTAAAAGAGATTTTTTGGGTGTCTCTGCCACAGGGTCCGGTAAGACACTTGCATTTATTGTCCCTATTTTAACCAAACTATACAAGGATAAGATAAGGCCACATTCAATTAAGATTATGGAAGGTCCCAAGGCTTTAATTTTGGCGCCCACAAGAGAATTAGCACAACAAATAGAAAGAGAAACACAGAAATTTACATCATTTTGGGATAATGGGGCCTGTCAAGTAACCTCTATAGTTGGTGGTCATTCAATAGAAGAAATCACAAATAATGTTTCTAAAGGTTGTGATATTCTTGTGGCAACACCGGGGAGGTTGATTGACTGTTTACAAAATCATGTTTTATCCATAAGTATGATCGATTTCTTAGTATTAGATGAAGCAGATAAAATGATTGATTTGGGATTTGAAGATCAAATCAAAACTATCCTAAACCAACTTAGTGTTGAAAATAATACAGTGGTCAGAAAGATGTTATTTACTGCCACATTATCTTTATCTATTCAATCCATTGCAATGAGCTATATGGAAAATCCCATTTATGCCTCAATAGGTTCTGGAGAAAACCAAGCCCCCAAGATCCAACAGATCGTTGATTACACCCCTACAGATGAAGTCAAATTTCAAAGACTTAAAGATAACATTTTACCGCGTTATAAGGCACCTATTATCATTTTCATTAACTATAAGACTACAGCAGACTGGCTAGCTAGAAAATTCCAAAATGAAACCAATTTCAAATTTACCATCCTACACGGGTCAAAGAACCAAGACCAAAGAGAGCATTCTTTAGCATTATTAAGATCACGAAAGGTAGATATTATGATTGCAACAAATGTTGCGGCAAGAGGTCTAGATATCCCCGATGTTTCGCTTGTTGTTAATTTCCAAATGTCTAAAAACTTCGAAGATTATGTTCATAGAATCGGTAGAACTGGTCGTGCAGGAAATGTAGGTGCAGCAATCACCTTGTTGGATGGTAGTGAGGATGAAAAGGTTATTACAGAATTGTACAATTACACTAAAGAAAATGATATAATGGGAGGGAATAAATTTTCGCCACATATTAAAGATACATTTAAACTAGGTAAAAATGGGCAATTTTCAAATATTATTTACTAAGCCATATCTCTATATATTCTCTTCTATTATTATAATATAATATCTATAACATATCGTCATTTTTGGGATGATAGCTTCTCAAGTAAAAGTGCACCAAATTTACAAACCTCATTATTATCAAAGGTTGGACTTATTAATTGTAAACTTATTGGAAAGCCTTCCATTTGATTATCATCTATCAATTCATTCCAGTATTCCATTTCAATTTTATCCTCATCATTTAATGCTTTGGATACATCTTGTTTCATATTATCTAACTTGTCATTAAATTTACTAATTGGAATGGATAAGGAGGGGAAGTTTAACAAATTAACAAATAAAATATACCTAACGGTGGCCTTTAACATATCAGCAGGTTTGAATGGGTGCAAAGTGGAAGAACATATAATAAGAGAGGGTCTATCCTTAGGATCATAAGAATTGTAAAAATCCCTATATTTTTGTTTGGCATCGGATACCCTTTTACTTAAATTCCACCATTTGTTAACTGTATACTGTTTCTGGGGATCATCTAACACCATAGGTTTCAAGATATCACATAAGGGTTCACCCGTGGCATCAAATTCTGCTTTGATTTCTTTACCGGCATCAGCAATATCAGTTTCACAAGCTAACAAATGCATTTCATTGTTTAGTTCTGTTGGTGGTTGCCATCTTACTGTTCTAAATCCTGGAATCTTGTTAGTAATATCTTCACATAATTTTAAAGCTCTTAAATCAGTTGGAGTAGGAGTTATAATGCCATCACCATATTGAATTCCAATCACATAATCATCACCAAATGTATCATCTTTGTAATTGAAATAAAAGGGTGAACATTTAACATCTTCTAAGTGAGGTTTAAATTCATTTGCTATTAAATTCATAAAATATCTTAAATCTTTTATATCTCTTGTCATGGGTCCAATTACAGATGGAATTACTTCTCTACCTTCCCATGAATTATCCACTCTTAAATATGGGACCACGCCAGTAGATGGTTTAAGCCCAACTAAACCATGATAGCTGGATGGGATTCTAATACTACCCCCAATATCGGTTCCTAACCCTAAAACGGAGCCACGAGCACCAATCAAAGCACCTTCACCACCAGAAGAACCACCAGTAGAGAAGTTTGTGTTTATACTGTTATAAGTGTATCCAAAAACATTGGAGACCGTTTCTGTTGCCATCATAGAAGGAGGAACCGTTGTCTTAACAAATAAAATAGCACCAGCTCTTCTCAATAGAGTGACGATTAATGATTCTTCTTTCTTTGTTTTTAGTTTGAATGCCCTATTTAAATATCCTAAACTAGTCGCAACATTTTCTACATTACATTGATCTTTTAAAGAGATCGGGATCCCAAATAATGGTGGAAGCACATCAGGCCTTTCTTTATCATAGAGCTTTGCAGTCTCAAGGGCTTCATCAAAAAAAACTTCAGTAAGACAATTAACTATTTGATGTACCAATGCAGCTCTATGGCAAAATGCATATGCTACTTCGTAACAGGTAACTTTTTTATTATAGATCTTATCTTTTAATTCTAAAAGAGTAGTATTTGTAATGGCATTTTCTTCTTTAGCACAAAGTGCATCGATGTTATTATTTAGATTAGTGGAATCTTGTTTCAGTCTATCTATGGTATCTTTGCTAAGTCTCCATTCTTTGGGAGTCTTATCGTATAATTGAGATCTCTTCTTTTTAACTTGTGCTTCCCAATTCGTGGTAACTGCGTGTTGTGTGTCTTTGGTCATTTTTCCTCAGTTACGTGTCGTATGTGTAACCCCAAACATCGAGAGAACATGTCGATTTTTAATTCATTTTGTAACCACAAGGTCAACCTATATATAATGATAGAGAGTTTTCTCTATCTTATCTTTCACTAATCATAAGATCATAACTTTTCCTTATCATTTAATTTGAGATAACGCATGAGGAAAAAAATGTCTGGAAGACGTGCAGAATATGTGAGTAGCAGTATTCATTCAAAATGTGTGAACAAATATATTATTTGAATGTATTGGAGGCAAGCTGCTATCGCAAATATATTTTGCATTGTTTCCTTTCCTATCTTTTTTGATATAAGATCTATCAATCTCCATATGAGGTATTGAGCGTCAATGAAGAATTTAGGATAGAGCATAGAAAAGCTAACTTACTAGACTAAACTAGATATTACAAATTAGACTGGAATGCTTCGTGCAATTCAATTAATAAAGTGGTCTACAGGTGGAAGGCAATTACATTACAACGATGTTTGTTTTACGATGTCAGTCTTTGTGGCTATATATAAGAATATTCATAAAGTTATTTAATAGAAAGCTATAAACGATGTAGTTTAGGATTGTGCTATGCTGAATTTGTATAAATGTCGTTTGTCTGTATATGCTGAGTTCAAATATCTCTTGAGAAAGTAATCATTACATTTGTATTGTTACACTTTAGCTTATTTGTTAGTAAACAAATACAATTATCCACTGGTAAAACACACCATTAATGAATAGGTTAACCCAACAATCCCAGAATAGGGTGACTGTGCTTTCCTTTCCGTCAAACAGGTTGTTCTTGTTGCCGGAGTTGTGTCTGATCTCAGATCTCTTCTTTTTCCTGTTGCGGTAAATTCTTCTCGAGCCAAAATTTTCTGACGTTCTCGAACATTTTGGCGATGGTTGGCTGATGGCAGTGCTAGATCTGGGTTGTGCTGAGGCAGACAAAACTGTTTATATGTAAACGTATCTATGGAGAGAATGATATATGCATACAGAATAGAATAGAAATAAAATAAGCACGCTATGTTACGAGTTCCTTTTTCTCTAAGTAGGAAACAAATTCATTTTGCTGTCGTAAGTTTGGCATTACTACTGGTATGTCTCAACTTAATACTGTACGGTAGAAACAGTCGAACCTCTCAAATCATAAGTAAGGTTGGGTCTATAAGTTTAGGTTACAATAGTACTTTATTTACCAAACAAGAGGAGAATCTGGGATCAAACATCACAACTAATAATGACGATGTTATGTCTTTTATTAAACCATCTTTTGGAAACAAGGGACAAAGACCCAAAGCCTGTTTTGTAACATTAGTCAAGAATTCTGAATTAGATGGAATTCTTAAATCCATTAGAATGGTAGAACAAAAATTTAATTCCAAATTTAAGTATGATTGGGTCTTTTTAAATGATGAAGAATTTACCGATAATTTTAAATTCGCAATAACAAATGAAATACCCTCTGTGGTGAAATTTGGTTTAATTCCAAAGGAACATTGGTCATATCCAGATTTTATTGATCAAGATAAAGCTGCCCAAACAAGGATCGATATGGCTAATATTATTTACGGATCATCAGAATCGTATAGACACATGTGTCGTTATCAATCTGGTTTTTTCTGGAGACATCCTCTATTAAATGATTACGATTGGTATTGGAGAGTCGAACCAAATATTAAATTATATTGTGATACTAATTATGATGTGTTTCAATGGATGCAAGATAATGAAAAAGTTTATGGTTTTACTTTAACTATGTTTGAAAATAAAAACACAATCAAGACTCTTTGGGATATATCAATGAAATTTTTCAAGAAATATTCAAAATATGTCTCTGCTGATAATTTAATGGATTTCATTTCAAATGATCAAGGGGAGACTTATAATACTTGTCATTTTTGGTCTAATTTTGAAATTGCAAACTTGAATTTTTGGAGATCCCCAGCATATAAAGAATACTTTGATTATTTAGATCATGCAGGTGGATTCTTCTACGAAAGATGGGGGGATGCACCAGTTCATTCCATTGCTGCATCATTATTTTTACCAAGGGATAAGATACATCATTTTGCAGATATTGGATATTTTCATAAACCCAATATTAATTGTCCTATAGATCAAAACGTTTGGGAAAAAAATAAATGTGAATGTAATCCAGATAAAGACTTCACTTTCCATAAATACTCATGTGGCACTAAATTCTATGATGCTGCTGGTGTGACAAAACCTGCTGACTGGCAAGACCACAGAGAATAGACCTTTAATTTATTTAATTTTTTGTAAAATTAACATAACTTTTTGTAAAATTAACACAATTGTAATTGAAATTATATATTCTCCAAAGTTAATGGAATATTACTGCATAGGATGTTTAATTAAGTGTTGGCATTCCCCATCTTGAATGGTGTATTTTTTTTCATCGTTGATTGATTACTTTTTCATTGGAAACATACAAGATTAACTAAGGTGAGACTCCACATTTAAAAGTGGGCTTATCACACACGCAAAAGAAGGTCCACTACAACACCTAGTTGAGTTTTAATGGGGCCTTGCTGGATTGGCGGCAAAAAAATATTGCAAAAAAAAATATCTCCCGGGGGCGAGTCGAACGCCCGATCTCAAGATTACTTTGTAAGAACTTTTTGTTCTTTAACATTACAGTCTTGCGCCTTAAACCAACTTGGCTACCGAGAGGTTAATTTCTGATTTTTGAAAATTTTTCTGGTTTTTATATTAAGCAAGGTAATATTTTTTGTTTTTGGCCAAATTTGACATAAATTATTGGTAACAATTTGAAGTTTGGAATTTAATAAATAAAATAACGTTTTTTATTGTGGGTAAGTTTTAAAAATTTAAAAAGTAAGGCTATATAGAGCTTAAAAGGGCATTAAAAATCAATTTTAATCGCAAAACGGTTATTTTTAAGTACTAGCTTTTCTTTTTTGTTGCAAATTTTGCCACTATAAAAACTTTTGTACTTATAGGTTTTAGTATATTCTTTAAGTAAGCCCAATATACCTATCTAAAGGCTCTACGTCTTTCAATAAACATAGCAGTCACACTTGTCTTCAAAACAACGGCCTCGTATTTAGTGATTTTTTTCTCGATTTCAAAAATTTTCAATGAGAGAAAAATTTCAATGTGAAATTTCCCGATGAGTTTCGAGCTTTTGCAGAGGTTATTCCATGTATATTGAAAGAAAGAGGTTGGATTGATATACCTTTGACTTGTTTTAACTTACTTACAAGAAAACAACCACACCAAACACATACACAATGGCCAAAGAAGCTAAAGAATCCAAATCTGACTCCAAGTCTGAAGACAACTATGAAAGTAGAATGCCAGCTGTTTTACCATTTGCTACTCCATTAGCTTCCAAGAAATTAAACAAGAAGGTTTTAAAGACCGTTAAGAAGGCTTCTAAGGCTAAGAACGTCAAGAGAGGTGTCAAGGAAGTTGTTAAGGCTTTAAGAAAGGGTGACAAGGGTCTTGTTGTCATCGCTGGTGATATTTTCCCAGCTGATGTTATCTCTCATATTCCAGTTCTTTGTGAAGATCATTCTGTTCCATATATTTTCATCCCATCAAAACAAGATTTAGGTTCTGCTGGTGCCACTAAGAGACCTACCTCTGTTGTTTTCATTGTCCCAGGTAGTAACAAGAAGAAGGATGGTAAGGGTAAGGAAGAAGAATACAAGGATGCCTTCAATGACATTGTTAAGGAAGTTAAGGCTTTATAAGAGGTTAAAACCCATCTTCTAAAGCTATTAGTCCTATAAAAAAGAAAAAAAGAAACCATATAAAAAATCAATCATCATCTCAAATCAGGCATGAAAAAGGATTATGGTAATTGGCATTCATAAGCTATATATAAACCTATTTCCCGATCATCCATATATAAGTGTATATTATTGAATTAATATAAAATCATTAAAATCGTTAAATCATAAGCAAACATACAGATTATCGTTTCATTGCTGTTAATTTGTCTATAGATTTTTTTTTTTTAATATAGCGAAATTTTACTACAGCTGACAATTATGAAGAGAAGACTGAGGCCTAACCAGCAATCACGTATATAACTAGAAGAGAAATGTCCTATAGAAAAAGACCTTATTCAAACGATAAGCCAAATAACCGATTTTCACCACCAGTGAAAAGATACAAGAAATATTATCCCACTAATGTTTCCAGTAATTTTGAATCGCAAGATATATGGAAAAATATAGATAGAATAAAGAAGATCAAAACGAATGCTGATAATATCATTAAAAACAGTATTCTATTTATTGAAGTTCTCAACGATGCTTCCATAAAAGCTACTATTGATTTTTTATTAAAATATGTTTCACCTAAGAAATTACATTATTCTGACAATAAGAACAATCATTATGCCATATTAGAAAATTTTAGTCTATTAGATTGTTGTTTGGTAATTTCAATTCTATTCTCAATGGAGGATAAGTTCTGGATACAGCCTTATAATAAAGATTTTGTTCAAATATCTAAAGATCTTCATATTGGTGGATCTGTTTTTGTCCCTAAAAATTGTCAATGGTCAAGGGATTATTCGATTAAAGAATCCCTTTTGTCATCCACAAATTTTACTATACAAAATTCTAAGATATCCAAATTATCCAGTTTTAGAGAATTTAATATAAAATTGAATTATGGGACCAGTTTAACATATTTTATTAATGGGATTGTTGATTTTATCACCAGTTTAAAATTTGGTAAAATTCCAAATGGACTCGAAAAACAGTTTGAAATGGTATTAAAAAGTTATCAAAATAATATAAATTTACATATCATGGAATCTTCATTGATTGGAAATTCATTATTTGATATGGAAAGAATAAGGAATCAAAACCAACCATTAATAAAAGCCACCAAGGATGCTATTAAGCAGTATGCTGAACGTTTAACTTTTGGTGAAAGTGAGGCCACTAATGAAAGAACGAAATCCAAATCTGGTTTAAGTGGTAGTAGTGGTGAATATACAAATTCTACCGAAAGAAATGGCGTCAATAGCAAAATTTCATATAATCAAAAGGTGTCACCAGCATCTGCTAATAGTTTGGACTCCTTACAAATGAAACCAAAATATTTAACGTCAGATGAAATAAGACAGTATTGTATTAGTACTGTAAAGGCATCCATTGATGCTATTAAGAAAATGCCCTCTGATGCTATTTTTAAAGCATATATTAGATGTCCAAAGCAGGTATATACAGAAAAGATACAAGCCAGTTTGGATACAATAAGATCAAGGACGAATTGTAATATAGTGTTACTTCACATCAGCAATGTTCATGAATCCAAGAATTGGTTCAGTACATTGAATGTTAATAAATACACATCTATTAATGAACCAACACCAACTACCATAAAAGTGTTTAGCATAGGTGGTATTGGAGAATACATGGTCAAGGCTCTGGAAATGATAAACAAGCTACTGAACTCATGAGTATTCTAATATATACATTATATATTGCATGTATACACTTAATTGACAATAGAGATGGCCGGTTTTGGTAAAACGCCGATGGTGAAAAATTAACGTGCGATGCTCATTTTGATTATAGATTAAACATTGAAGAAACATTGAAACAGCAAGCAAAACCCTTGCATAAGGAGTCTGTGATTGCTACCATAACTGTATAACACTTAGAAACACACCTAGATTTACACAATGTTTGGAAGCAGTCCTAATAACAAAGGCAAGGGCCGATCTTTCTTCCTGTTTGGAAGCGAGTCTAAACACAACGTTGTGCCGGCCAAGAATGCAGAAAAGTCATCCAAGAGATCAGTAACACCAACACATATTTCACATTCCTCAAGTACACAACAACATAGGGTTACTTCTGGTAATATCAGTGGCAGGCCCCTATCTAAAACACCGTTGATGAATTCCAATGCTGATTCAAAAAGTAAGAATCCAGAGATTAATGATCCACAACTTCAAAGACCACATATGCAGTCACAGTCATCAGATGCAACATTGAAAAGGATAGATAGTAATACTCAAGTAAAAAAATTTTCTTTTCCTATTAATATACCCATGGGGAACAACGAAGCAAATGACCAGGTTTCTACAAACACCAATGATTCTAAAAATATTACTTTACCAATTCCTCCAAAGAGTAGGACCAGACGTCCTCCTCCACCAACATTAGATATGAATGCTATATTACAATCAATTGATACAAACTCGTATTATTCTACGTCTACTGAACAATTAAATAATAATCCGCCACCCCAGGATGAAACTGACACCAGTATAGCATATGAAGAGACTAGCGCAACTGATTTGGAAAACGCTTCGAAAGAAAATAGTGGAATGGATGATAATTTTCAGAAACAACATAGAAGACAAATGTCTGAAGCTGAAGAGCTTGTTGATGATATTGATATTTATATCAAAGACTATGAAGCAAGTTCAAGGAATGAAGAAGGTATATTAGCTTCAGAACTTGCTGCTGCAGAGCGACTAAATTCATCTGTCGCGCGAGAACCTGTAATGTATTCAAACCCTAATGAATATACAGATATGAAACTGGATATGGAACCAATAACAACAAATTTTGACCATTTAAATATTTCTGATATGCCTACTCCAGAAAGTCCACTATTATATGTAAGCCCATTGAATGTTGGCGATACTTCGGCTACTGAGGATAAGTTTAGCCGAAATACACTAACTATTACCAATCTAGCTACTGAGGAATCCAATTCCTCCAGCGAAGAGGAAACTTCTGATGATGAATCTGGAAATACTAACCAGAGCAGTTATAGTGGTAAGTTTTCATTTAGTAATAATTCTGATGAAAGGAGTGATGAGCTAGCGAAAGAAAATCAGCTTACTGCTAATCTTAAACAAACTGAAGGCTCAGATGAGGCACTACAACAAAAACGAATTGGTAATTTCCTTGATGCTGAAGATACTTTAACTCCACCTCAGGATGAATTACAAAATCAATCTAATCAAGATATTGTTTTGACTGATATAATGAGAGAATCTTCATCTCGTTATGATCTACCACCACTACAAAATAATTCAGCAGTCTCTCAAAATTCTAGCGATGACTATACTATTAATACATCTGTTGGTATGGTTGCTCAAACTGAGGAGCCACGAAGAACTTTCAGAATTGCAAATGAGGATCATCCAACTTTTTACATTAAGGACGATACTTCGACTACAGATAATGATACAAGTACATCTCACTCACTTGATAATGTACAAATTCCTACAGATTCTAGTACAGATATTACTGGGCCACATTTACAGAATGCACTATCTCCTACATTAAGCACATTCACTTCTAATACTAGTAATGTAACTGGGCCCATGTTACCACCACCGTTGAATACTTCACCAGATAACTCAACTTTGACCAGTGGAGAAAAAAGTTCTCAAAACGTACAATCACCTACTCCTAATTCTGTGAAGTCTATTGACCATCCATCCAAACTAGTCTCTGGTTATGTGGAAGAGTTAAGATTAAAATATTTCCAAACATCAAATTTCTTGCAGGCTCCACCAAATCTTCCATTAGCTTTGAAACAAAAGAATAATCTAATTCAACCTAAGAATATTAAAGTTAAAATTAGAACTAATACAAAACAAGTTGGTATTAAGCATGGTAAAGTCAAACAAAAATTATTGTCATTTGAAACTACGTCTTCTGATAATAAAGATTTAAGCTTTAAGAAGGAGAAGAGAAATACGGTTATAGATCATACTAAAGAATTTCATGATTTCTTTAATAAAGAAAATACTCAACCAGAGGGGAAGGATAATGAGGGGCAACTGTTTGGTTCAGATTCAGATTATATGAATGACATTCCAGGTGATGAAGCCTATGACAGTGATGATATTTTAGCTCCATTGAGGGAGAAAAAGGGTGCTAATAATACAGTATCAAGAAGTGGCACGGTGGTAAGTTATTACACAAGATCTAAGAATCGTATGTTTGATCAAACTTCAGATATTCCAGGACTCCCTGCTAATGTTTCTATCGATAACTATAAATCACAAGAAACAGCTTCAAAAGAAATGTCTGCTAAAGACGGTAGGATTAGATCTGATTCTCTGGCTAGTGTGGGTACGGAACTTCTTACTGGCAAGATATCTGGTTCAATGGGATTACATGTAGCAAATCCAGATTCAGATTCGGATTAATGTAACACATACGTGCATCAATGGCAACTGTCAAGCCATATATAACTTATATATAAATCAATATTCTTTCCATAAATACAAAATAACATAAGGACAATTGTAACGTTATTAAAATATTCCGAATTACCTAAAACTTAACATGTATGCTTTACAGGCAATTTACGACAGAACTGTTAATATTAAGACGTCTTATGGTCTTCTGAGCGCTGGTACTGGAGGTTCTTAGTAGCATATACTTGGTATTACGTTACCCGAATTTTTGCCAAAATTCCTGTTTCGTGTTCTTGATTTAGAAATTGACTGAAAAATAAAAAAAACCTTGAATAACATACAGAGACTACGTAGTTGTTTTAGTGATTAAAAGGAAGACACCAATTCAATTGTATTGTTCTGTGCAAGAGTTACTAGCCAGTGCTTAAAACAGTCTGCACACCATTGTTTCGATATGAGTAGCAAAGAACCAGCTTACACTTTAGTTTTTGATCCCTCATCAAATAAAGAGTCGAACACTGTCGCCAGTTTTCAAAAGTCTCTTGAAAATGGTAATGATGACGAAAAGATCGACACCATGAAGGATATTCTGGTTACTATGTTGGAAGGTAATCCATTGCCAGAATTGTTAATGCACATCATTAGATTTGTTATGCCTTCTAAGGATAAAAGATTAAAGAAATTATTATACTTCTATTGGGAAATTGTTCCAAAGTTAAATGAAGAAGGTAAATTAAGACACGAAATGATTTTGGTGTGTAATGCTATTCAACATGATTTACAACATCCTAATGAATACATTAGGGGTAGTACTTTAAGATTCTTAACCAAGTTAAAAGAAGCTGAATTGTTGGAACAAATGGTCCCAAGTGTTTTACAATGTCTAGAATATCGTCATGCCTATGTCCGTAAGTATGCCATTTTAGCTGTTTTATCTATTTACAAGGTCAGTGAACATTTACTTCCTGATGCTAAAGAAATTATCCACACTTTCTTATCTGCTGAAACTGATCCAATTTGTAAAAGAAATGCTTTCTTAGGTCTTTCTGAGTTAGACCGTGATTTAGCGTTACAATATCTAGAAGAAAATATTGCTGATATTGACTCTTTAGATCCACTATTACAATCCTCTTTTGTTGATTTTATTAGAAAAGATGCAGCTGTAACCGCATCTTTGACTCCTCAATATATTGACTTATTGTTGGATCTATTGGCTTCTACCACTTCTCCAGAAGTTGTTTTCGAAACCACTTTAACTTTGACCGTTTTATCTTCAAACCAAGCTGTCTTAGTTAAAACTTGTACTAAGTTGATTGATCTTGCCGTCAAAGTTTCTGACAATAACATCAAATTAGTTGTTTTAGGTAGAATTAAAGATATTAATGACAAGAATCCAGGTGCTTTGGAAGAATTGACTTTAGAAATCTTACGTGTCTTAACTACAGAAGATATTGATGTTCGTGAAAAGGCTTTAGATATTTGTATGGATCTTGCATCTTCCAAAAATGTCGAAGATGTTGTCCAATTGTTAAAGAAAGAATTACAAACCACTGTTAATGATACAGATAAAGAGCATTCAATTCAATACAGACAATTATTAATCAAGACCATTCGTTCTATCGCTGTTACATTTATGGATATGGCTGCTAATGTTGTGTCTTTATTATTAGATTTTATTTCTGATTTAAATTCTATCGCTGCTACTGGTGTCATGTCATTTATTAAGGATGTCATCGAAAGATATCCTCAATTAAGAACAGATATTTTAAACCATTTACTTGGTGCTTTGGATAATATTAAATCTGGTAAAGCCTACCGTGCAGCTTTATGGATTTTAGGTGAATTTTCTGAAACCAATGAAGAAATTCAAGCTTCTTGGAAACATATTCGTTCCAGTGTTGGTGAAGTTCCAATATTACAAGCTGAATTAAGAAAATTATCTCAAAACAAAGAAGGGAAAGACGGGGAAGATGAAGAAAATGAGGATGGTGATGCTACTGAAGATAAGAAAAAGGTTACTGGACCTGTTATCCTACCTGATGGTACCTACGCTATGGAAAATGCATTCGATAAAATTAAGACTAATGCAAGCTCAGAACAAATTGATGAGGAATCTGTCCCACCAATGCGTCGTTATATCTTAAAGGGTGATTTCTATACTTCTTCTGTATTGGCTAGCACTATATTGAAATTAGTCTTAAGATTTGAAAAATTATCTAAAGATGTTGCCATCACTAATGCATTAAAGGCTGAAGCTTTATTAATACTAGTCAGTATTGTCAGATACGGTCAAAGTAATTTATCCGAAAAGAAGATTGATGAAGATTCTGAAGAAAGATTATTAACTGGTGTTTCAATCTTAATGGATGAAAGCAACGATAAGGAAGATCCTAAAGAAAATGAATTATTGAATATGGTTTATTTAGATGCTACGAAATCCTCCTTCAAGAAGAGAATTTCAATAGCTAAATCAAAGAAACAAAAGAAATCTATTATGGACATGAATAAGAATGCTGCTATCATTGAAAAAGCCATTTCTTTCAGACAATTGTCTGGTTCTAATACTGTAGGTGCTGATAAAGATGATATACAACAAGATTTAGAGTTGGCTATTAAGGGTGAAAACATTATTTCATCACAATCCTCTTCAAGATCCTCATTAAAGAAGATAATACCTTTAACAGGGTTTTCAGATCCAGTTTATGCTGAAGCATACATTACAAATAATCAATTTGATGTTGTATTAGATGTTTTATTAGTAAACCAAACCACCGAAACATTGAAGAATTTACATGTACAATTTGCTACTTTAGGTGATTTAAAGATTATTGACAACCCACCAAGTACTAATGTTGTTCCTCATGGTTTCCATAGAGTCACTGTTACTATTAAGGTTTCTTCTGCTGATACTGGTGTCATTTTCGGTAACATTATATATGATGGTGCTCATGGTGAAGATGCTCGTTACGTGATTTTGAATGATCTACATGTTGACATTATGGATTACATTAAACCATCTACTACTGATGATGAACGTTTCCGTACCATGTGGAATGAATTTGAATGGGAAAACAAAATTTCCGTTAAATCTCATCTATCATCATTACATGATTATTTGAATGCTCTGACTGAGGGTACTAATATGGGTATTTTAACTCCAGCTGAAGCACTAGGTGAAAAAGATTGTAGATTCTTAAGTTGTAATCTGTACGCCAAATCTTCATTTGGTGAAGATGCTTTAGCCAATTTATGTATTGAAAGAGATCCAACTACCAAGAGTATTGTTGGTTATGTCCGTATTCGTTCCAAGGGTCAAGGTTTAGCTTTATCATTAGGTGATAGAGTAGCTATGATATCTAAACAAACTAATAAATTAAAGATTACTCGTGTTTAGAGGTACTTGATATCGCAGAACTCATCAATATAATTTTAAATAAGATCATGTATAATACATAGAAAATGAATAATATGAATGGAAATTTTGTTAAAAAGGATCTTGAATATATATATAGGCTTTTTATTTACAGATACACTATGTTGGCTTCTGAGAAGGACTTTTATCGAATGGGAATTGGAATGCACTAATTAAAGTACGAGCTCTATCATCTGTTTCAGCATTAGTATTTATTGTGATATGGAATCCAAATGTTCTTGGCCACAGATCCTGATTGGCATTAATTTCTGGGAAGAATTTGACGTCATTAGCAGTTAAACCCAATGATATGTTACCTAACGAGTCACCAGATGTAATTTTAATACCTTTATATTGTCTAATTCTTGGTAATACAATTTCTGATAAAGTCGCTAAGAATTGATTCATTGGTAAACCAGTTAATTTCACTTTAGCTCCCATTTGACGTCCAGATCTAATTTTCCAATTTGGTACATTAGATTTAGAATAAATGATAGATGGTTTACAACCAGTAATTTGTTGTAATTGTAATAATGCACTTATGGCAAATAATTCATTATCTTTAGCCTCTGCGACATAACAGTTTAAAAGAACACTTTCAATAGAGGGGATATTATTCCAAATGATTGGATGGATATCGGGACGTTGTCCCTCGGGACCTTCTGGTTTTCTTAAAGGCCTGTTGACATGGTATGGAGATTTAGATACATCCCATATACGTTTCTTTAACCCCCTTTCTGTCTCTGCCTCATGAGTATAATTGATTAATAACAAATCAGATTGCAAAGTTGTAAGATAATGTTCTTGTAATCTATCCTGATGAGTAGTTGTTGGACGATACGCCGGTGATCTGATGTCATCTTTGTCGTATTTCAATCCAGGAAACCTTGGTGATAATTTGGACTTGTCAATCTTCACCAAATGATGCACTGGTGGAACCAAAGCACAACCAGGTTTACCCTTTAAGATTGATGTGGTGGTGAACCATCTTCGAGCAGTTTGTCTAAGCATTCTGGCCATATTTGTTTCTCTTTTGACCTCTTATAATTTCCATATTATTTCGTTGCAATAAAACCTCGCAAGATATCTTTAAAGATCTGAAACTTAAATCATATCAAAGATATCTTGAACGTTATGAAAAGATACATTAAAAGAAGGTATATCAATATATGAAGTGGCCATTGGTAAGTGTTGTACTGGCAATAGTGACAAGTTTAATATATCAACTGAATCTAAAGTGCCATATTACATATATTATTAGTGGAAATAATAACTTTAACAACGAGATGAGACCATTTGATTCACCCATTCCAACAATTCCAAAGAGTCCCTTCCCCATTGTCACAGAGAGGTATTGTGACATTGTATGTGGGTTTGGTCGTGGATCATCAGAATTGGGGATTCCCACTGCCAATGTGGAAATTAGTGATCTTTCTATAGAAGTGAATAAACTTGATTTTGGTGTCTATTTTGGATTTGCTCATTTAAGACCCGTGGTGGGACAAGAAAGTGCTATAATTCAAAGAAAAGATGGTAGAGATGTGACATATAATTATGGTAACAAATTAAATGCTGCCACTGGAGATTTGGATGTGATTCCTGTGGTTCTTTCCATTGGTAAGAATCCATTTTACGGTAACGATTTCAAGACTGTGGAATTACATATCTTACATAACTTCACAGATAATTTTTATGGTGCAGAGGTTAAATTTAATATATTAGGTTATATTAGACCAGAATTGGATTATACCACGGCAGAGGCTCTTATCCAAGATATAAATATAGACATTGAAATTGCCAAGAATGCTTTAAAGACTCCAGAATATAGTAAATACAAGGAACAAGTAGCCAACTAATTTCCAATTTGATATGCCATTTGTATGTATAGTTTTTACATAAACGTCTATAGAGGTATAAGGGATTTTATTATTATTTGATAAATTATGCATTCAATGTTTCTTGTAAAACATCAATATCTTCGGGTAAATAAGATTCACAAAAAGTGGATAGTGAGTCGAGTATTGTTTGTTTTATCTTATCATCCTTGGGTTTTATTTGTGTCCAAACTTCATTAACAATCTTGGTTCTTTTCTCTAAATATGATCTAGCGGGATCGAAGAATATTAAATTACAATATAAGTCCCAAAAGTGTCCATTACTTTGATAATATTCTTTACTTGTTGATTTTTCAATTAAATATTTAAAGATTTCTTTCTCTATGATATCTGTATTATCCTTTGTTTGTAAATCTAGCGTTGTCTTTATTATCTTTAAAGCTTCATTATTGCTATTTGCACTATCTAGTCTTATCTTTATCCTGTCGAGAACCTCTTGGGGTAAAAATGGTTTTGATATAATACCCCCATTCGATTCATTATTATCAGAATCCCCCGAATATCTACTTTGTGGCATTGAATTCTGTATAAAAATATTAAATTGAATATGATCCCAAAATAAATCAAATTGATCAGTATTTTCAATTGAATCATTAAATGATTTTACTAAAGTTTTCAATATATCTTTTAAAAGATGAAGTTCATCCATTTTAATTAATAAAGAATATAAAATTTTCAATATTGAGGTCTTCTTCAATGAATGTTTTAAACTTTCTAGTAGAATGTTTTTCGCCGTAGTGTAATCTTGTTTATATTCAATGATCCATTGCGCATATTTAATCCAAATTATCTCATAATGTGATAATACAATCAAAGCTCTTTGAAAATTTAAATGAATTAAAGATTCAATATTTAAAACAATAGTATAATCTAAATATTTGATCCATGTATCAATCTCCTGAAAACTTATTAATTGATCACTTGATGTACAAAAATGAATCTTTAAATGGGATTCAAATAATGAATAAATTTCCAATGATTGAAATTGTATTACCATACATAATTCTTTAGTAAACTTTTTCAATAATTTTTTACATTCTATCAGATATGGTCCACGTCTACCATTATAATTAATATCAATTTTCAATTTAGTGGTTAAATCTTCCTGGGAGACAAATTTATTCAATTGTTTTAAATCTCGGATATCATCAATTTCTTTTAACCATAATGCATAATATTTACTAAAATTATAAATGGGTAATTCAATAATTTTTCTTAATAAGATAATATATTTTTGTCTATTATCATTACATCTAATTTGTAATTGATCTAAATAAAGATTCCAAAATTCACCACTAAAATAATGTAAACCAATATAACTCTCTGCCAATTCATATTTTTTGAAAAGAGTTTTGTTGTCTGGTATCAAATCATTACAAATTTTCAAATATTGAATCCATATCAACAAAGATCTATTATTAAAATTTAATAAAGCATTTTGAAAGATTTTATTCATTTGTTTTAAATGGTTTAATTTATATTCAAATAATGCATAATCAACGTGATAATTTTCCAAAAATGGGAAATTAAATAGCATATTCTGGTATGTAGAGACAATTAATTGATATAGATTAGGATCTAATGTCTTATTGATTGGTGATGATTTTGATATAAGGAAATTAATTAGATTTTCCCAATGAAACAGGGTTTTGGGGTATTTAGTGGTGTTTAATGTCAATTCAGAGAATTTCTCATCTGTAATAACACTTGTATATTTGTCCATGGAGTGGGGGTGGGGGGGCTATGTATGGCTTGGTTGATTGTGTATTTTATTCAATTGTTAACTGTTTCAATAGTTTTTTCAATATATAAATTTTCAGTTATAAAGAAGGACAGATTAAAATAGATCAAATCAAGTCAATAAATAATGTAAAATGTATATATGTAAATAAATAAATAAGTAAAGGGGGGGGAGATTACAATTGAGATTTAACCCAACCTTCTAACCCGCCTTTAACGATAATTTCTTGTAAATTAGTACCCAATTCACCGACAGTTTGTTCTAATAACACGGGTCCATCTAATGAACCTTCAGTGATTGTGACTCTTGATGTTGGAACATCCCATTTCAAGAACCAACCGGTTCTTTGAGTTAATTCTTTCTTATCTGCATATTTAGTACGTAATTTAGCGACCAAATTAGGAATCTCCAAAGTTAATAAAGCATTATTGATAGAATTTCTTGAGAAGATATTACTAAATGAACCACCAACGACTAATTTAATTCCCTTAGCTAACATAGCAGTAGCTGCTTGTTCTCTTGATGAACCAGTCCCGAAATTGAACCCACTAATGATAATATCCCCAGCATGAACTTTATTTCTAAATTCAGGATCATAATTTTCCATACAAACTTGTGCCATTGTTTCCTTTGTCACATCATCTTGGTATGTATATTTACCTGGATAGATCCCATCTGTATTAACGTTATCTGCATCACAGAAGACTAATTCACCAGTAATCATTTGTGGGAAACCTTCAAGGATCTCTACACCACTGGAGGAAGAAGCAGGAGTAGAGGTGGAGGCAGAAGAGGAATCATTAGAATATTCTTCTAAAGAATGTTTAACCCCGGAATGTGGGATTGGTTTATTACCAAGAACTTCTTCAGGAGAACCAATTCTACCCAAGATGGCGGATGCTGCCACGACAGCAGGAGAACCTAAATATGCTAAAGCGTCAGGAGATCCCATTCTACCTTTAAAATTTCTGTTTGTGGCGGAGATCCCAACTTCACCAGCTTCTAATAACCCAGCACCAAGACCAATACATGGACCACAACCGGATGGTAATGGAGCACATCCGGCAGCTAATAATTTATCCCATGTACCTTCAGCACGAGCAGCTTTTTCCACTTCTGAAGAAGCAGCAGCGATATAAAATTCAACATGAGGAGCAATCTTTTTTGTTTGTTTAATATCACCTGTGGGGCAAACGACATCTGCAGCGGCTCTTAAATCAGTTAATCTTGCATTAGTACATGAGACTAAATAAGCTTTATCGATTTTAATATTATCCTTTGCCAAATCAGCGACAGTATTTGAAATCTTGACCGAGTTTGGACCAGAGACATAATGAGTTAAAGTGGATAAATCGATAGTTAATTTTTTGGCATATTGTGCATCTTGATCAGGTTTCATCATTGCAGCTTTTTGTTCCAAAGCGGCTATTGTCTTTGAGTTAATTCTTGGATGATTATCATTACCAATTTGTTGTAATCTATTATGATACCATTGTAAAGTGACTTTATCGACGGGGAAAAGACCAGAAAGGGCCCCCCATTCGGTGGTCATATTAGCAATAGTTAATCTATAATCCAGTGGTAAACTTTCAATTGCTTTAGCACCAGTGAATTCAATGGAATGATTTAACACTTGATCTTGGTTAAAGACACCACATAGGGCCACAATGATATCTTTACCTGATGTTCCCTTGGGTAATTCTCCAACGAATTCCACTTTAGCGACAGGTGGAATCTGCCACCAAGTTTGTCCCGTGGCCCAAATGGCAGCTGCATCCGTTCTCACGACGGGGGTCCCCAATGATCCTAACCCACCATAAGTGTTTGAATGTGAATCAGAAGCGACGGTAAGATTCAATGGGAAAGCATACCCTTCTTCGACCATAATTTGATGACCAATACCTCTTCCGGCGGGGTAAAAATCGTAATTATGTTTATGTGCGAAGTTTTCAATATTTTTATATTTAGTTAAGTTTTTGGCAGATTTATTTTGAATGTCATGATCCAACGTGTTGACAATTTGTCTGTTGTTCTTGATCTTGGTGGCACCCAGCCCCATGAATTTCAAGGCGACGGGCCATGAATTGTCGTGGGACATACAGTATGCGGGTTTAATGGAGACGTAGTCCCCTGTGTGGACTATTTTGCCCTTTGGCAGGTTGACTGCATAGTCCTGCACGATCTTCTCGGTAAGGTTTTGGCCTCTTAACAGTCTGGCGGAGACGTGGAAGGCACGTCTTGAGTGTAGCATGTTTGTGGTTGGGGTGGTGGGGGAGAGCACAGAAGCAGATATCATCCCTGCCCACGCATATATATATATATATATATATATGTTTGAAGATCCAGAGAGATGAATCATAGCAAGGCAATTAATAATACACGGGAAATTCCACGGGAAAAACCGGCGGCGGGTCGAACGGGAGGTGAATTTGGCAGCTGGAATTCCCGTCCACGTGACGCGCGCGTCTTAGTAACACGCTCACGTCAGCGTCTTAGTCAGAGGCGGCCGCCGCCGGGCGTCGAACCGCAGACGGCGCCGCCCGTGGGACGTGACAGCTCCCCCTTAGGGCCTCTCGTTGTTGCCACCGTAAATTTTTCACTTTGGGCTAACAGCGGTGCGTTGCTATATATATATATATATGGTGTGTTCTTCCTGTTCTTTGTTGAGTGGTGTGGTTGTTTCTGGCTTGTGTCGTCGGTTTGTTGTTGGGTATTTACATATATATATATATATATTTAAAACACACACACACACACACACTTTTTAGAGATGTCCGCTGCTACTCATCCCAACTCTCAATCTCACAATTGCAACTGTGATCTTTTATTATGGAAAAATCCTATTCAAACAGGTAAGATCTTCTTTGGCTCCCTTTTAGCCCTATTAATCTTGAAAAAAGTTAATTTGATCACTTTTTTCCTAAGAGTATTCTATACAATCTTTATCACCACCGGTACCATCGAATTCTTATCAAAGGCATTTTTGGGTCAAGGTCTAGTCACCAAATATGGTATTAAAGAATGTCCAAACACTGTCGCCTTCATTAAACCTTTATTGGACGAATTCTTAAAACAATTACCTGTCAAACAAGCCAAAATGAGAAAATTGGTCTTTGCTCAAGTCCCAAAGAACACTTTCAAAGCTGCTTTAATCACTTATTTATTACATAAATTATTTTCATGGTTCTCTCTTTGGACTCTTTTATTTGTCGGCGATTTATTCATTTTCTCTTTACCAATCGTTTATGTCACTTACAAGACTGAAATTGATTCATTCTTAAATAAATCTTGTACTTGTTTAAAGACAAAATTAAACAAATGTTCAAACCAACTATGTGATAAAGTCACTCCATATATTGAAAAATGTGGTCCATTGAATACTCTTTTACAAAATTATAAAAATAGACAAGGTATTTCTCCAAAATCTACCACCACTGAAAAATTAGCTGAAACTATCTCTAATGCTGCTGAGGGTGCTTCCACCGGTGTAGACTTACCATCTGTACCAGAAACTCAACCAACTCAATCCACTACTCAAGAATTTGACGTCGATGATTTAGTTAAAGAAACTACCACTAACTAAGTTTCTCCTTCCCTTTCTTTTTTCCCTCTCCTTTTTTTTTTTTATTATTATCTATCTCTTTCTTATATCTTTTTTTTTTTTGATTATATTATATACAAATTTATAGTTTCATCTTTAAAACAAATATAAATAATTAAATATGAATACCACTAGAGACTTCAATTTCTTCCATTACATTATCATAAACATTATCATTTAAATCACTATTTGTATAACGTAATTGTTTCTCTGTCCATAACGGTTCAACACTATCATTTCCCTCTCCCACACCAAGTAATCCACCTTGTTCTTGCCAATCTTTAATACGTGGTAATTGTAATTCATTAAATGTATCATCAATGGCATCCAATAAAACATCTGAATAATCATTCGTATGACCTGGAGTAGGAGTAATTCTTAATCTTTCAGTACCACGAGACACAGTAGGGAAATTAATAGCTTGAACATAAATCTTATGTTTAGACATCAAATAATCTGAGGCTCTCTTAGCTAAATCCGCATTACCAATCAAAACTGGCACAATATGAGATGGATTGGGGATCACAGGAATATCTAATTCATTTAATCCATTCTTAACATACATTGTATGTCTTTGTTGATCTTGTCTAAGATTTAAATGAACACGTTGATATCTAATTGCTTCTGCAGCACCTGCCATCACTGCAGGTGGTAATGTTGTAGTAAAAATAAACCCGGGGGCAAAGGATCTAATCCAATCAATCAAATGTTGTGACCCAGCAACGTATCCTCCAACGGTACCAAATGATTTACCTAACGTACCAGTAATCATATCAATTCTATTCATCACATTATGATCATGATCTGCCAATTTGGAAGTCCCCATTTTCAAATGAGAATCAAAATTTAAATGTTCAGCAACACCAGCACCATGTGGTCCATAAAGTCCCACTGCATGTACTTCATCAAGAAATGTCATGGCACCATATTTATCAGCTAAATCACATATCGCTTCGATATCAGCCACAGAACCTGCCATCGAATAAACAGACTCAAATGCAATCAATTTTGGTTGATTACGTGGATACATTTGTAATTGTGCCTCTAATTCTTTTAAATTATTATGTTTAAAGATATGTTTCTTTACATTTGCATGTTTAATACCTATGATCATTGATGCATGATTTAATTCATCTGAAAAGATGACTAAATCTTTAATCTTTTGACCTAATAGGGACAACACTGCATCATTAGCCACAAAACAGGAGGAGAATACTAATGCACCATCTTTTTTATGCAAAGTGGCCAATTCAGATTCTAATTTTAAAGTTAATTTATTATGTCCAGCAATATTTCTTGTCCCACCAGCACCAGCACCATATTTATCAATAGCTTGCTTCATAGCATTAATTACCTCCTGGTTTTTGGACAAGGCTAAATAATCATTTGAACACCAAACGGTAACTTTATCCGACTCTAACTTACGATGTGCTAAGGGATATTCTTTAGCTAATCTATTAATATTGTTGAAATATCTATACGATTTATCTTTACGTTTCAAATTTAATTCATTTTCAATGAACCCATCGTAATCAAATTTACCTTCACTGGATGCGTGGTCTAATGGTGTTTCTAACACTGTCGTGGCAGTCGCGGTCGCAGTAGCACCAACTCTTGTCGTGGTGGACAGGGATCTAACTACCCCCTTCCATGCATGTAACCTTAACATATTGTGTGTACTCTATCCTGGGGGGCTATCTGCATTCTACTTGACACACAGCACACACACCACTGTTTATATATGATTTACAACTTCTCAACGACTCGTTAAATTTTCTCGAGCAAAAAAGAAACTGCGATGACGTTTAACGGTGTTCTGTGCAGTGCAAGAGAGTGTGGTAAAGAGTGTGTATATATATCTATATAAATAAGTGTAAATATGAAATGGCCATGGTCTGTTGTGAAACAAGAAGAAGAAGAAGAAGAAGAACGGGAACAACCCCCACGAACAAATTATACCCCGGGACAAAAGATACTGTTAAGAGACACCCCACCAAGGTTTAATGAAAGTAACCCAACCCCCACTGACAATGCACTAAGACAAGCATATAATTCTATATCCATCAAGGATTTCACGCTGGGGAATCTGGTGAATATACCTTGTTTTAGAGATGCTGGATTATTAGGGTTTTCTGCCATGTTTATAATGGGGACATCCACGGCAATATATAATAAAGGTCAGTGGAATCGAGTGTTAAATTGGTCTATTGGTGGTGGTCTATTTGGATCCATTGTCGGGTGGGAACAATGTAGATTGAAGAGACGTAAAAGTTTTGAAATTGCTCAATTAGCCATTGAAACAGTGAAAAGGAAAGAGCAACCAATGATTAATCGAAAATCAACTAAATCAAAACAGACCCAGGAGTTATTAAAAGAATGGGGGGAACATCCAAATGATTCAATTAAATCTCAACCATGGTATAAATTTTGGTAAAGTTATATAGTATAAATATTATATACTTGATTGATCTAATATAATGTCTTTATTCGTGTCAATATCCTTTGAATATTTATTCGTGTCAATATCATTTGAATATTTATTCGTGTCAATATCATTTGAATATTTATTCGTGTCAATATCCTTTGAATATTTATTCGTGTCAATATCATTTGAATATTTATTCGTGTCAATATCATTTGATTGTAATGTTAAAGGTAATGAAAATGATTGATCTTGTTCTGTGTCATCGTTGTCATTTCCAACTGGTGATTGTTCATCTGTATTAAAAGATGAGGCTTCAGGGTCAGGTGGTGGAGCCACCTGTTCTTGTGTTGTTTGTTCTTGTTTACTCCCATTAAACAAAATATCATCAGAACAATTTAATAAATCATCCAATCCACCATCTGGCCAATTCTTTCTTGCAATATTTTCATTAAATTCTAAATGTATCTTGGATATAGTAGCTAACTTGTTAATAATCTGTATAAACACATTATCATTAAATTCAATTAAATCTTGATAATAGGTAAATCTATTTGATTCCATTTCATTTAATTGTAATTGTAAATCCATTAAATTTGATCTAATTTGAATTAAATTTTCATTGAAATGACCATGATGTTTATGCGAATGAAGGTCTCGTTGCAACGTCTTTAATTTCAAGTTTTGTTGAGTATCAAATTTAATAAATTCTTCATGATGTGATTGATAATATGATTTGATCTTGTTTATTAATATGGATAAATTATCACATAAATATGTTCTTATTGTATTAGCCAAAATTAAATGATGGTTGGTAATAATTTGAAATAAACCCGATGAATCCAGTAAATTTTTAATCAATTTATTATCATTGGGACAAATTTTCAATTGTGTCATATTATTGATCACATTGGAGAACTCTAATGTGTCTTGTGCCACTGTTTCGAGGGATTTGGAATATCGTAGAGAGACAGACTGTAATTGTGTCAATAGGTTTATTAATTGATCAATATCCTTTTGTGTGATTACCATATCTAGATTTTGTAAACATGATAATTGTGAGTTTATACTGGAGGAGATGGATTGATTGTATCGGTGTGGTTGTGTTGTGTTTACCTTATTGTCGGTGGTGGTAGAATTACCCTTGCCGTTGACGATAGAGAAGAATTCGGACAAATGTGGAGGGTAAGCGTTGTTATCTGTTGACATGCTTAAACACACAGCTTGACAGGTCGTGGCAGGGTTCTCTACAGCTTGGGTCCACTGTCATGTAGCGTCACATAACGTGGTATAAAGTAACATCACCGGCCACGGCGTATTTCACTTTGTGGAAAATTTTATTGCACTTATTATATGTATGTTATCGATGAGATGAGGTGCTATAAAGCATATACAGAGAGCTGCAGCAGGGTATCCTAGATTATATTGTAGAGCACACAGAAGACAGCACAGATGAAAACCAAACCTTTGAGTGTGGCAGACCCAAGTTCCAAGAGATACACATACCGTGTCTCCAAAGAAGAGAACAGAAAACAACTGAAACAAGTAACATTCAACCAAGACACAGAGAACAAGATCGACCTGCCAAAGAAGAAATTTTATAGACAAAGAGCACATTCAAATCCATTCTCCGATCATCAATTAGAATACCCGGTAGAACCAAATGCCATGGATTGGTCAAAATTGTATCCTCACTATTACGATTCAAACACCAAGACCATGACTCGGGATGTCACCATTGCTGATATTGGTTGTGGGTTTGGTGGTCTTTTAGTGGATTTGTCTCCTGCTTTCCCTGATAAACTTATCCTAGGGATGGAAATTAGAGTTCAAGTGACTAATTATGTGGAAGATAGAATTCTTGCATTAAGAAATAATACCGCGCAATATCAAAATATTAATGTCTTAAGAGGTAATGCAATGAAATTCTTACCCAATTTCTTCCATAAATCACAATTAGAGAAGATGTTCTTTTGTTTCCCTGATCCACATTTCAAACAAAGAAAACATAAAGCTAGAATCATTACTACAACATTATTAAACACTTATGCGTATGTCTTGAAAGAAGGTGGGATTATTTATACAATTACTGATGTGAAAGATTTACATGATTGGATGGTGAAACATTTAGATGAGCATCCATTATTTGAAAGATTATCTACTGAATGGGAATCAAAGGATAAATGTGTTGAAATAATGAGAAATTCTACTGAAGAGGGGAAAAAAGTGGAAAGAAATAAAGGTGATAAATTCATTGCATGTTTTAAAAGATTACCAAATCCAATATAACGTTGTGTATCTATTTATTTATTTATTTTGTATTAAATATTTATTTTGTGACACTTTTTAATTTTCTTTAAATTTAAATGAAAAATTTATTATAAATTGATGAATTAACAGTGCCAACTCCTCTTGGTTGAAAGAAAGTATAGATATCCACCGCCCCTCCAACCCAAGGCCATGGACAGAGAAGTGGAAAATATCGTTAACCAGTTCAATCTGGTTTTAAAAGACCTGACATTCAATTCAAGACCCATCATCACAACATTAACTAAAATGGCAGAAGAAAATATCTCCTGTGCAAAATATTTCGTAGAATCATTAGAATCTCGTATCGATAAATGTGTCCCCACGCAAAAATTATTTGCATTTTATGCCCTGGATTCAATTTGTAAGAATGCTGGTTCTCCATATACTATCTTCTTCAGTAAGAATTTATTTAAACTTTATAAGAAAACATATTTAATTGTTAATAATCAAGTGAGATCAAAATTAATTAATTTGTTTAAATCATGGTTACAACCAACAAAATCAACGGGGGAACCTGTCTTTGATAAACCAACTTTACAAGTGATTGAAAATTTCCTAGTTAAAGCAAGTGCATTACATCAAAAAAATTTCGAATCAAAGTTACCAATGCCTACCGTACCACTATTATTAAAAGAAATTGATAAATTGACTAATTTAACTGAAGAAAGATTGAAAAATTTTAATAATACTGACCAGGATCATCAAAAATTAATTACCAAACTTGATGTATTGAAACAATTGCAATTGGTATTAACAAAGGAAAAATTATCCTCCAATGCATTAAGACAAGTTCAATTACAATTAAAACAAGTATTTGCACAGGATCAACATTATTTACAAGAAAGATTTAGGCTTCAACAACAACAGCAACAATTGCAATTACAACAGCAACAACAAAGAGAACAATCAGAACAAGCACAAAATCAATCTAGAAATGGGACTCCCATGATTCCCTTGTTAAATACTCCAGATATAGACTCTAACTCAAAGAGTGGCAGCACCACACCAATGGGATTTTCTACATTATTTGGTCAAACTTCATCAACTCCATCAGATTCAAATCAAATATTAAATTTATTACCAACAAATAATAATCAAAATGATAAATTAACTAAATTACAACAACTTTATAATTCATTAAATAAAGAAAATCTTCTTTATATCCCACCAAGAAATTCAATTATAACCTTATTTGAAAAATTACAAGATAAAATTAAACATAATAATGTCACCTCCACAACGGATGAAAGAAAATTAAGTTCTGAATTACCATCCGTATCAACTTTAATAAACATATTAAACGATTTTAATGCAATTATGACTGTAAATAATATTAACCTTAATAATGCACCAAATTTACAATTAAATCAAAATAATATAGTTAATATGGATAACTCAACAATAGTGATGAATAATTTTATTCATTTACTTTATAGGGGGAAACCAAATAAATGTAGTACCTGTGGTAAAAGATTTGGTAATACAACAAATGAAAAATATTTACATGAATATCATTTAGATTGGCATTTTAGAATTAATAAAAGAATTAAAGGTTCTTCATATAATTCAACAGAAAATGAGACAACATCAGGTTTTACTACAACACAAAGAAATATTCAATCAAGAAATTGGTATATACCTGATTCTGATTGGATCAATTTTAAAGATGATGAAATTGTATCCACTAGATTTGATACCGACCCTAATCAACCTCATGATGAAGAAAAGAGGAAAAGAGATGGTTATGATACGACCAGTGGGAGAAGAAAGAGAAGATTAAATGATAATTTAAATAGTCCACAAAAGTTTGAAAGAGACAGTATGAATGAACAATCTAACGAATTGGCTGAACAATATGTCATTGTACCAGAATCAATGGTTGATAATTGGTATAAATGTCCCATTTGTCAAGAAAAGGTTACAAGTGTTTATGATGATGAAACTGGTGAATGGATTTGGAAAAATACTATTCAAGTGGATGGGAAATTCTTTCATGCCACTTGTTATAAAGAGACTAAGAATATATAAGACAATAAAAAGAGCTTTTTTTTTTAATTAGAATTACATTTAAAATATATATATCGAGAATGTTAAATTACTTATATATTTTCTTTTTAAATTTCTATTGCCTTGATAAAATACCTTTGTTGTTATTTGTTTTTGGCATATATATATCAAGTCAAACCGTAGAATATTATCATTTTTATTATTATTATTATTATTATTATTATTATTATTATTATTATTATTATTATTATTATTATTAT
>PPOL03000058.1:0-65460 GCA_003708905.3 Monosporozyma siamensis
GTTAATTTTGAAAATTGTTTTTGCTAGTTACCTCTTAAGTACTAACCCTAAGTAGTTTATAAATAAACGATATAGAAATAAGTGAATAATATTTTTAAGACAATACATAAATAATTTTTCTACCATGAATCATTTTTGGCAGCAGTATAAACAAATTAAAGATATTTAAATATTATTGTTGTACTGTATTCTTGGTTTTTGGGTACTGTGCTTTCCTGGTATGTTTTTTTGTTTGTTTATTTTGTTTATTCTTGTAGGTTTGCTATGGGTGCCCTTGAGATTGAAGGTGGCGTTTCTCTGTTATAGTATTTTTTATTGTTAGGACAAAAAATAAATGTGGGAGTTCTTGACGGACAGGTACTTTTTGAGTCCCTTTGGTGCACCTTGCATTTAATTTATTCCTTGGCTTGCTGTCTCTTTTATATTGTTTGCCTCGGCGGCTTGTATTATTTTATTTTTGATAGCGGGGCCCTTTTGTTTTTTTTCTTTGCTCGGCAAAGGAAATCCAATTTTACCCAAAAAGGCAAAACAGCTTTGATTAATCTACTATAATATTCATACAAAAGAAGAGAGACCCATAGCACTAAAATAGTGAATAGTTCATATCTAGATTCATATAGATATGGATATATATTTATCTTTATATATTAGATATTAGATATATTAATTTTCTTTCTTTGTTTCTCTATAGTTACGTGCAAAGAACCAACAAATAATAGCTGAAGCAGAATTTGTAAACGTTTTTCTCAGCTAAGGCTTAAAAGAAATAGAGAGACAGAGGGAAGCAAACAAATATAGTGTTATAAAAATTTTCTAATTCAATTCTATCATTTGGTTATTTTATTCATATTTTTCTTATTCATTTTCTTATTTCTATTACTATTATTAGAATTAACATTTATCTTATTTCTTAATTCATAAGTTTCATAATTTTCTGCCACTTCTTTGAAATGATTATTAAAATTAACAACCAATTGAGTATTTACTTTGTTCTTATTGTATGTGTAAGAAGAATCCTGGGATAATAATTCACCAAGAGGATTTATTGGAGATGGCGATACAGAAGATCTTGGGGAAATATATGTAATATCTTTATTTTGTGGTAGATCATCCATTTTGGTAGGTGGTGATAATATACTTTCTTCACTAGAAGAACGAGTTAAATCGTGACTCTTAACTGTTTGCATTGGATGCGAAGTCAAAATATTATCGGTACTATTTTCAGCTATGGTTGATTTGAATGAAGTCTTACTCATCTTATTATAATATTTGATAAATGAATCCTTCAAGTAAATTTGATTGTTAGATACATTTAACTTTAAAACAGTCATTGAGATTAAACTCTTTAAAGTGTATTCATTAATTGAATTTTGATCATTAGTAGTCACATAATGATCATAAATAGTGTTAAATTGGGACCAAAATTTATTTACTTCAATTGCATTCCAATCTATATTCAATTGATTCAACGCGGATATAAAAATTTTCTTTAATGGATGTGTTTTCAATATTTTATCTCTATTAAATTTTTTCTTCCATAAATTTGGAATTACAATTGGTTTATTATGTGATTGGTATAAATTTTTAATGATATGATTTAAATTCCAATCCCCATTTGATTTCCAAATATAAAAAGAATCATAAATTTCATCGTATTCAATAATATAAAATGGTACTTCCATGGGGTTAACACCCGTTGAAGAACATGATATCTTTAAATTTTCCGTTATTGTTTCTTGTGTATTGAATTCCATATTATATAAATTTTGTAAATTAATAAAATAATCAATAATTTCATGTAATTTCATTGAATTCTTAATTAATGTCAATTTAACCTTTGGTTTATTTTCATCTTGATATAAATAGATAGTATCCTTTCTGTTCATGATGTATGTGTGTGTGTGGGGGTACTTTGTATTGTGAATAAGGGGAGTTGTTAGATATATGTTTATAGATATGTGGGTTGAAGGTTAAACAAGAATATACTTTAAGATGAAATTATATATTAGAATAGACATAAAAAGGTCAATCCCCTTGATTTTTAAAATTGTTTATTTTCCATTTTTGTTTTTGTTGTCACCCACCAAAGAAAAATAAAGAAATTGTGTTGTTGTCAAAATTTCGTAAAAGGGAAAAATGCGGCGGTGAAAAATGTCTGGGACACCCCAATGCGGACCCATAGTAAAGTGACTATTAGTAACTGTTTAATGTCATATGGAAGGTTGGGTTATTGGGAGGAGAAATATGGGTGGGTGCTGTTAGAACTTCTGGGAGGAATAATATGGGGTGTGCATGGATAGTATTTCTATATTAGTTGTATATATACTTGAGGGTTTGTAGAGTGAATTAATAACGCTTTGCTACTGGTTATTACTAATAGATAAATGGGTGGATTCCGTGCCTAAGGATTCAACTTTTGGTTAGGGTTAGTTTAAAAGGATGTAGTTCTATCTCTGTGTATACTTCTTGAGTGGATGGATTTTCTACTTACATAATCTAGAATTTGTGAGTACTCAGCCCCTCAGCAAGTTCACCATGTGTTCTTCCCACTCTCCTCATGATTATATAGTACTTCTTCTCTAATAGGTAAGTCACTTACAAACCGGAGCTAGGCATATTACTTAATAACATTTACATCATATTCTGTAATCCAGTATTTTCATAGTCTATGTCTTGATTTGATCTTCAAATATCGTCATAATGATCTGCATAATATAATCTTACACCATATAGATTTCTATGAGGGCTGATACTGCCTATAAGCTAAAGGCTCTAACAAACCTCCAAGGACTACATTCTTTATATGTGAAATAGAGTAGAAGAGAATTTAAATAGGAGACTAGCTAGACCAGTGGGAGAGACTACCACTGCTTACATTCCTCCATTTTACAACTTCACCACATTGTATTATGGAAAGAAGATCATCTACAATCCAATAACTTTTCCATAAGCGGTAAAATGGAAGAGAATAGGAAGACATGAAGAAGAGAAGAATGGATCTCCGCCAGGGCTCGAACTTTCTACAAATTAGACAAAACACGTAAAAACTCCAGTATTGAAATTTAAATAATCAAATATGTTTTTCGTGTTTCGTGTTTTTTCACCGTTTTCAATTTCGAAGACAATAGAATATGAGATCTTCCGTAGTGGAAAAATTTTTATTACGAGAAAACATTTTTTTTCTCGAGAATCCATGCGCCACAAGATCTGGTATTGTTCTCGCTGGTGCCTTTGCTATTGTTTGAGTTATCGGGTGGGGAAGCAGAAAGCTGAAAACAATACACGGGCTATTGTTTCGATGATTTTCTCTTTTTCCTCCTCTTTTCTTTTTCCTCGTTTTACAATTGTTTCAGGATGGATCAGATCAGACAATAGCGTGGGCAATCTTCTGCGAAATCTAGATTCACTGTGGAAACACGATTTCATAGCCGACTACGTAATTTGTCTGGAGCTGTTTCGAGGTCTTGTACTATTGAAACATCTTGAAACCGATTTATTTCGTGATTCCCAGATTCATGTTTGTATTGTAGTTATGATATTATTGTGTTTGATTGAAAGTTATTGAAGAAAGATGATCCGACTTTTGAAACATATATAAAGGTCGAGGAAATGGTAGAGATTAGCTTCAAGATGTGTTTCTTTTCCATTATTATTCCAATTCAATACCAATCATACAATCAAATAGTAGAAAAGTTAACTGGTTGTCCATTCCTTCTACCTCTTTACTGAAAAATAATCATATACATTCCTTTCTATTTGATTTATACTTCTTTCCTTATATTATAAAACACACAAATAAAAAACATCACGTTATGCAATTCTCTAAATTAGCTTTATTATCTGTTACTGCCTCTTCTGTATTGGCTGCTCCTGCTGTGGTTACAGTCACCCAATATGTTACACACAATACTGTTGTTACCGCTACCGTGGCTCCAATTGCTGAAGAAAAATACTTCAATGAAGATTCCTCTGTAGCTACTGCTACTGCTGCTGCTGTTGAAACCGTTGCTGTAGCCGCTGGTACTACAACTATTCAACCAGCTGTTAATATCACCACTACTAGTTCTGATGTAGCCGCCGCTACTACTGCTACTAGTGCTGCCACTGTTGCCGCTGCTGCTACCACCACCACAAGTACAACAGCTGCATCCACTTCTGGATTATCTGATAACGCTTCCACACTATTAACCGCTCATAACAACAAAAGAGCATTACATGAAAATACACCATCTTTAACATGGTCCAGTGAATTAGAATCATATGCACAAGCTTATGCTGATCAATACGATTGTTCTGGTAATTTAGTCCATTCTGGTGGTTCATACGGTGAAAATTTAGCTTTAGGTTATGGTATTGAAGGTTCTGTTGATGGTTGGTATAGTGAAATTAGTGATTATGATTATAGTAATCCAGAATTTTCTGAAACTACTGGTCATTTCACTCAAGTTGTTTGGAAATCTTCCACTCAAGTTGGTTGTGGTGTCAAATCCTGTGGTAACGAATGGGGTGATTACGTTATTTGTTCTTACAGTCCTGCAGGGAATGTCATTGGTTCATTCGCAGACAATGTGGAACCATTGGCTTAAACTGCTTTCCTCCCCAATATTAAAAGGACATTCATTCGTTATTGAAAGAGATTATTAATTATATTCATACCATTATGCCAAAAAAAGATAATTCTGTTTAACCCTCCTATATATACATCTTATATTACGTTTTATATACATCTGTTTCATTATTAAAATAAAAAAATAATTAAAATTAAATTAAGTTAGTTATATCATCAAGTATTTAATGCAAGATTATCATCATTAACTACAACATGATGTAGTATCATTTGTAGAAGGTCTAGGTAAATTAATATTAACTTGCCCACCGTCTTGTTCATTATTATTATTATTCCCATGTGCAGCTAATTCTCTTTGTTTAATTTCATAAAGTCTCTCACCAATGGTTTGAAACACTTGTTTAACATTTAACCCAGTCTTTGCACTCACTTCTTGGAACAATAAGTTTTCCTCTGAGGCATATTTAGTAGCATCCTCCACTGTGATGACTCTTTTATCTGGATCATCTTGAACCAAATCAACTTTATTCCCTACCAAATGAATGACAAGATTATCATCGCCAACCTTCTGCTTCAATTCATTAACCCAAGATTGTGCCTTCACTAAAGAATCCGCCATAGTCACATCATAAACCACAATAGCAGCATTTGCATTTCTGTAATACATAGGTGCCAACGATTTATATCTTTCTTGTCCCGCTGTATCCCAAATTTCAAATTTAATCACCACATCTGCACCCGTGTTAGGATCTTTAATCTTAATACTTTGTGAAAGAAATGCTGCACCGATGGTAGATTCACGAAGTTCATCAAAGGTATCCTTAACGAACCGGTGTACAATAGAAGATTTCCCCACCGAGGAGTCACCCAATAAAACTAATTTAAACTGTAACATCTTTGTGTTGTTGCTAATGTATAATATATCTATGTCTGTGTTCCTCTTCCTAAGCCCAGGTTTAATCAATCAAATATACATGTGTTATATAATGTGTAATATCTCAAGTTGCAAGAAAAAGCCACTGAAAAAGGCACAAAATACGAGATTTCAGTGAAGAAACAGGCTAAAAGAACAGAAACAGAGGGAAAGCAAAGAGAACCCCACTGTTATCAACTTGTTGTTGTTATAAGACACATTGTGAAGGTTAGTACCACTGTTACAAGATGTGATTTGTTACGTAATGGTTGTTTTACTATGGAAACCCCCATTTCCATCAAATCAAATTTGCGAATTTAAGCGCTTTTCTGAATCTTTAAAGGACTTTCTGGGAGGTTTGAGCTGTGATATTATAAGATACAGTTGGTCTGTTAAGTAGTATTCTTATACTGTGCTATCAATAATAGATAGATATAGTGGTGACTGTTTAGGAAATGTTGCGCCAAAGAGTGGTCATGAGAAGAGGGTTTTTCCTTCCTGCCAAGTGCTGTTATTCGACAGGTCCGATAATACAGCCGCCGCATCTAGTCAAGACTCATAGACTAAGAAATGCGTTATGGACACTATCCGGTGCCTTGGTTACTGTTTACTCAGTGGGGTGTTATTTAAGCGAAAGGGATCCCAAATACAAACAAGTCTTTATTAGTACATTACCCTTAAGTGTCTCCATCTTAGCCAAATATGAGACATTGATTCAATGTTATCAAAATGATGAATTATCATGGGACCATTTCAAAAGTTATATTATGGGGAAGACTATTGGCATTCCAATGCCAAGACATGTTCCCGGTGGGCAAAATCAATCCTTGGAGACTGAAAAGATTGATATTGTGCCAATAAAATTGAGTCCCCTTGCTTTACAAGAAACAATGAGGGACAAAAATTTACAAAAAGTGATTGAAGATTTGAATGAAATTGTTAATGTGATTAATGACAGTGGGGTGGTTATTGAAAATGAATCAGATAAGAAATTGATTGATAATTCATTTCAGATTTTATTGGAAAGTATCAATGATTGGAATAATGATTTTTTAAATCATATTCAAAATCATATAAATGAGGGGACAAAGGATAGAGTCATTGAATTGGATACGAAATTTAATGAATTGATTGAACAAAAGGAAAAGGATATTGAAACAAAATATAATTTACAATTTATGAAATTTAAAGAAAATTTGGAAGAAAAAGCTGCTCAGACTTTAGCTTTAGGATTACATGCCAATGAGGCAAAATTGAATGCCAGGAAAGAAAATGAAATGGCTCTTTTGTCTATTACTCAAGTGGATGAATTTAATAAAATCGTCACTGATAAATTAGATGCAGAAAGAAATGGGAAATTGAAAAATTTATTAGATTTGGATCAAAGAGTTAATAAATTTAATGACACAATTGATTCTTTAAATTTCTTTATCATGAAAAATACCGTTATCACTAGATTAACCTCCATGGTTAAAACTATTCAAGATGACATTTCCACTTTCAATGAATCAAATCCAAATATTAATAAACAAATCAATCAATTGAAATTAATAGCTAGTATCTTACCATCTCAAAAGAAAAAATGTAAATGTTGTTCTTCCACTGGAAATAAGAATGACTCTACTCCAAATCATATTCATAAAACTTGTAAATGTTCCATGAAGAAAACTCCGACTTTATTAGATGTTACATTAAATGAACTTGATGATATAACAAAAGGAGATCCAATGTTATCAAATGAACAATTATATAATAGATGGTCATTATTAGCTCAGGATTTTAAGACAACATCATTATTGGCTCCAGATTCTGGTTTTTTTGCTCATTTAATGGCCAAAATTTTCTCTTTGTTCCTTTTCACCAAAAATGGTATTCAACCAGAACTTAAAACTGTAAAGGATGATGAATCAAAAGAACTTCATTTATCTATTCTTTACTCAAGGATCTTAAATAATATTAAATTATCTAACTTGGAAGATGCTGTGATGGATGCAGTACAATTAGATGGTTGGTCAAGAGCACTTTGTAACGATTGGATTAAAGATGCAAGAAGGAAATTAGAGGTAGAAACCTTGTTACAAATATTAAATAATGAGATTAAAACTTTGTAAAGGGGGATCTCATACCTCAATAATGTATAAATGAATATTCAATTAAACAAAAATAAATAAATATATAAATAAATAATGTATAAAATATGTCCATAATGCTATATTTTGTTTTTGACAATATTCAACTTGATTTGCATATACCTTTACATAATAAATCTCTACCACATTCCATAAGTGCATACATTCTATTTTCCACATATCCTGTCTTATTATAAAAATCTGTCTTTTTCTCCATAATCACTTCTGGATCTTTAATTTGTAACAATTCAGATAAATCTTCCACTGCTTTAGATAAAAGATTTTGATTATCCACAAATATCTTGGTTAAATTATGTGATGCATCAGAATAAAATGCTACGGCAAATGACCATTTTAATGCCGTTCTACTTTCATTTAAAGTTCTTATACTGTCCGTTAAGAATTGTCCTTCAATCCATGATATTCCCATTTTCTCTTGTAATGCTTTCACTTTATTTTCTACAGTTTGTCCCAATTTCCAATCTAATTTTGCAGAGACTTCATGTTCATTAAACATTCTATAATAAAAAGTATATTTTTTCATTGTCTTTGCTACATCTTCATTTTGTTTGTTCCCATTTGTATCATCATTCTTGTATAGAGTACATTGATAGAAACTTTTACCATGCGGTGCCCAGTCACCTTCACAAATCCAACAAAATTCATATTTACAACTTGAACAAATCATATGATTACAACCACCATCTTTTTCAATATTAACAGAACATTTGGGGCATTCTTTTGTATGTGATAAGACCCAATTTAAATTTTCAGATTCTAATCTTGCCTTCTTAACCCATGCATTAGTAATATTACAATCGGCGGGGGCATGAACTTCAAATCCACAAGTGAAACAAAATTTATGTGAATGATTACATTTAACAAATGGTGAATAATGTAATCTTGAATATTCTGATAATGAAGATGTATCTTTTAAATGAATAATACAATTACAATCAGCAAATGGACACCATTTATAATTTCTGTGATGTTTTGAGACAAAACTTTTAATTGATGAAAGCATTAATTTTGTACTTGATGGATGACCCATAATTTTATCAATATCTTCATTTTTCAATGCTAAAGAACAACCCATACAATTAATAATGTTACCACTATGTAATTTATCTTCAATGTAATGACGATAACAATCAATACAATATTCATGGCCACATTCAAGAGAGAATGTTTCTGTTGATTTTTCTTCACAACAAATGATACAATAAAACTTATTCTTAAAGGTCACATCTCTATTTATATTTCGTGCTTTGTCGTTATTATCGATATTTGTTTCATAATGATGAGGATTAATACCAATTTCAATCAATAAATCATCCATCTTTTCAGTCCATACCTCAAGTAACCTTTCTTCATTCCAATCGTAATGTTGTAAAAGGATTAAAATATCTTCAGACGGTATATTGAAAATAGGTTGTAAATGAATCACTTTAGCTAACATATTTTCAAAAATATTTTGTGTTGTTAAACATTCATATTTTAAATTTGGTACACTACCTTTACTTAATTCTTTCCTTTCTTTTTGATTTGATATTGGTTCCGCAAGAACATTATCCAGATATTGATGATCATATTCTTCATAATCACTATCACTATACAAGCCATCATCTATATCAAATCCAGATTCTTGACTTAATATTTTCACTGCAGGTGTCAAATTATTGTGGGGAGTGTTATCTAAATGATGATCATCGGAGTTATAAAATTCTATAGAATCTGCAGAATCATCATCACTGTATTCATAAGTGTATCCTTCCATATTTTTAGTCGCACTTGAGACTATTTTGTTATGTGAAGATATCTTTTCTACTTGTCATAAAGGTTTCTTAGTTATTTAATTTTTCATCTATATAAAAAAAAATAAATCAAATTACGTATATACATCAAAAAGACAAAGAATCATTGTAATGAATGTTCCACTCTATCTAAAGCAGCTTTAATTTTCATTCCAATACGTGTACTTAATTCATAATCATCAGAATAATTTTGTGCTCTAATTAACCATTCTTTACATTCTTTTAATCCATTCATTTCATTTAATTTCCAACAAAATAATGCACGTTCATATAATGCTGTTGGATAAGCCCATGGATCTTCATTTTTCTTAACATATTTCACCTTACCATTATTGGCATCCACAGAGAAAAATTTAGGCAAGACTTTTGAATCTAACAATTCACAACCTTCTTTAATCTTACCTAATCTTCTTAAAGTTAACGAAGTTAATAAATCTTTAATTAAATCTTGATCTGGATCATGTGCTTTAATGGCAGGATTTTCATATTCAGTTAACATTTTCATTGTTAATTCAAGACCATCTTTAGTCATTCTATTATACCCATTATAAAAATATGCTAATTCATGTACGGGGGATGTAGCGATTGCATCCAATGGGTTTTCTACACCTAATTGTTTTTGTGTCTTGTTAAATTGTTGTACTTTTCTTAACATGAATCTGTCAAGAGGTAAATTCTTAGCTTTAAATGTCTTTTTCCCCAAATGATTTGATGCAGTAAAGATCAATTCACGAGCTTTGGATTCATACCAATCTGCCCCCTTTGAATTTTCATCATTCAAGAGACCCATTTGACACATTCTCCAATTTTCCAAATAACAACAACCAGCAAAATAAGTGTACAATGCATGAGACCAATCAGAAATATCCACCAATGCAAGTAAATCCTCTGCGGCACGATCATATTCATGTAAATGAACCAATGTAATAGCTCGATCAAAAATCATTAACACTTTGACTTGTCTCATTTCAATTTTGTTTACATCAATGGTATCCATCAATTGTACTGCTTCTTTTAATTGACCCTTTCCGGATAACATTCTTGCTTCATTTAATAACCATAATGCACTGTTGGGGAATAATGCTCTTGCTTGTAATAGAGCATTTTCTAATATTTTCCCAGGGTGTAATAATGTTGGGCCATCCATTTCATCATTTGGAGTAGTCTTCAAATTTGACATAGATTTGGATAAAGAGGAAGTGGAAGAGCTAGAAGAAGAGGATGAAGAAGATGGAGACGTTGCAGGAATATCGAAATCAGCATCAGTGAATTGGAAAGGACCATCATAATAAAACATTAAAGCTAAAAGACCAATACAACCATGAACATTTCTTTGTTTTGTTGCCTTCCAAACCAGTCTTAACCCTTCTTCACGGGATCCCTTAAACCCAATGACAGATAATACTGCACCGATTGCTGGAGGTAATAATGATAATACTACTTGTAATATACCAAAACATAAATTTACCCCGGAATGAATGAATTCATCAATGGTAGCTTGAGATGCATTCAATCCTTCGGATAAAAAGATATGTTCAGTGGAATCTGAAGTGGAAGAAGAATTATCTGACAAGGATTTCATCCCCAATTCATTTCTTAATCTATTAATTGCTGGGGAATTATCAATATGTGCTCCCGATAATCTTTTCAATCTCATCTTATAAATTAATTCAGCGTTATCTAATAAATCAGAATTTTTTTGTTCTTCAGGGGATAATTTATATGGAATGTCCACAGATACAAATTCTTTGCCTGACATTGAAATAAAACTAGCCGAAGAGTTTTGTGTTTCAGTATTCTTATATAATGTAGCAGAGGAGTTATTTAATTGAGAATCCACTTTTTTAACGGATTGTAAGATTTCTTGTAATGTGTAATAAGCCTTTCTTAATTTCAATACAGCTTTAGCGGCTTCCATCATGGATTCACTAAATAACATCAACAAAGCATGTAATAAACATGATTCGGTGTACGTCACGGCATACACGGTACCCGGTGGATAAAAACTGCTAGACTTAATATTCTCCTTCTCAGCTTTCATTTTACTCTTTAAAGATAATTGTTCAGCTTTATTTAATGTCTCGGAGGCTATTTTCATTTCATTAATTTCGAAACTCAAAGTGGCCGCCAAGAATTCAATGACCCCGCGGGCCAGAACATTAATGGTTTCGTCAGTTTTGATTTCTTGTTGGTTATCCTTTAATAGTTTCAGACCTTGCTCGGACCGATCATCCAGAACATAATCCATTGCCTTTAATGCAATTTCGAAATTTTCTGCTTGTTTTAAGATAAGTTTGGTTCTTTGTTCTTGAGAGATTGTGGTGTCGGGTGTATCACCCCTTCTAAATATACTTCTGAACATCTTGAGGGGGGAGGGTGTTGGTGTATGGGGTGGGGATATATATGGATGAGAGTGATATAAATATGTCAATATATATTTACATATATGTTTTTTCAGTTAAAATTAATATATCCGGGGATCTTTGAAGGTTACCCTGTGGGAAGAAAAATTGGGTATAAGCCGGTGGTGGTGTCAGATACATATAATGTGAAGAGTAGTGTGCAGAAGAAGAAGAAGAAGAAGAAGAACACCAGACCTCATGACTGAACAGATATCACATAAGAAATCATTACGAGTCAGTAGATTGAATAAGGACAGACAGTTGTTGTTGGATAGGTATCAACCGCCGGTGACAGAAGCGGAAGAGCCACCAGCCTCAGAAGAACGGGTAGCAGAGGACCTGCCCAGAGAAGAGCAGAAACAACAGAGCAGTTTCAAAGAGTTGATACAGACGCATAACCGCCTGCTGGGTGCGGAACAAGAGACCCATAACATGATCAAGGCGACCATCTACGACAACTACTACGACCTGATACGCGTGAACGACATCCTGGCCGAGTTGACCTCCACGGACAGCGAGCTCAGCGCGCTGTGCGCCAGGCTGCGGTAGCCGCCGTCACGCCGCGGGTGTCTGGGTGTCACCCTCTTATCTTATCGCGGCAGTTGCCCCTTTGGGCAGCGGTGTGTTGCAGTGCACAGCGACCCGTCACCACAGACACTGCCCCTCTCTGCTACTGTAGTGGTGCTATCCACTCATATACATATACATACATACATACATATATATATATATATACGCTATATTCTATTCTGTTCTAGACTATACTATGTTTTGTTGTGCTCTCCCCTGCCACTGGCAAAGTGTCACAAATTCAAAAAAAAAATTAAATAAATAGAATAAACAAACTATGTCAATAGACAACACTTTCCCAAAGGGTATTGACTTGTTCAATATCCATCCTGACTCAACACCGACGATTAAAAATAATATATTCAACGCATACATCCAGTTATTAAATAACAATAATATTGTTTTCATAAATAAGACAGAGTCAAACATTTTGATATCAGGTACTGTCATCTTACTATTTAAACAAAATTGTAATAATATAGATAACATAGTACTAAATTTTAATGGTCTGTGCCAATTATTTTGGCCCGAGGGACTCTCTACCAAGAATGCACAGGGCAAAGTATATCAAGAGAGTAAAGATCTTATTAATATCGATTATTTGCTATTTGAAAATTATTTTACCTCCTCCTCCACTCATACAAATTCATATCCAAATTTATTACAATTACAACAACCGCAACAGAAAAAGGTTAGAAGACATTCAGATTCATCCACACAACACCCCCACCATCACAACTCAAATAAACTCTTTCAAAAGGGGAAAACTTATATTTTCACTTTCCAATTCATTATACCTCATTTATATTTACCTGATTCAATAAAAACAGACTACGGCTCATATAAATATCAACTATCTTTATCTATACAGTATTCTCCCCCTCCCAATGATAATAAATTTTTATCCTTCTTATCCAGTGGTAAATCCACTTCTCATACGGGGGCTCTTCCCATCAATTTAATTAATTTACCAACAAATATCATTTCTGATGATTTAGATTGTATTATAATTAATAATACATGGAAAGATGCATTCTTATACGAAATCATCATTGGGTCCAATCATATCCTATTAGATGCATATTTATCCATAAATTTAAATTTGGTTCCACTTGTTAAAACATTACGTTTAAAACAAATAAACATTTATATCGTGGAAAGATTGAAATTTATCTCTTTAGCAAATAATAAAGTACATAGAAGGATAAAGGAGAAAAATTATATCCTTTTAAAACATTCAAATACTACTAATTTGTTCTCATCCTCTCATGATGATGAATATCTTGAAAATAAACAGTTTCAATATGAAATTTTCATACCATCATGTTTTAACTCATATGAAAAATTATATCCAAATCAAATTAATCAATCTTCGATAAAGATTACTCATAGAATTAAATTTGAATTTAATTTATTCTATGGGGGGAAAAATTTTCAATTCACAATAGATACTCCAATTACACTCTTAAATAAATTTTGTTCAAATTCAAATCTTTTATTACCTAATTATAACGATATTATGAATCCATCCTCATCTCATCCCATTATAAATAGATTCTTCCCATGTGAAGTGGTCAACTCGGATAAAATTGCTAAAAATTTACAACCTAATGATATCATATTACCAGGAATAGTCCTAAACAATAAAATCACTAACACTAATTCCAAAAAATCATTTTCTCAACCTTTAATTAACTCACCAAAATTAATAAATAACATATATCAACCAAGGTCATTATCTTTTGATTTAATTACTTCACAAGCAATTAATTCTTCATTTATAAAAGATATTTTGATTTTACCTCCCTCATATGATGAAATCTTTCCATCAAATATAACACATCATCACTCTCAAATCACTATATCTGATCAATTATCTAAATTTACATTCGATTCCATACCCCCTCCAATGGAACAAGATTTATCTACTTATAAACATTTAGATTCTTGGTATCCAAAATCTTTAATCAAATAGCATCCCTCTATTTCTCTCCCCCCCTCTCCATCTTATAAAGTGATATCATTCAATCTTTGCAATAATATATTCTTTTCATTTTGTAATTCTTCATATTCTTTATTTATTATCTTTAATTCAATGGTTTTTTTTTTATAATTTATTTCATTTTGTTTAATGATATCGTTTATATTGAATTCTTCTATCGGTTCTCTGTATAATGTGGGGAGTCCATCTTCTTCTTTTCCTTCCCCTTCATCTTCACTCTCACTTTCACCCACTCTCGAAATTGCTTCTTCTATTCTTTGTCTTCTCAATTTCGCATGTCGTATGGCTTCATTCTTACCTAAGGCTAATTTTTCATCATTAACATATATATCTTCATCATCATCATATTCATATTCTCCTTCGCCACTTTTCAACTGTGACAACTTGATTTTACCACCTTTAGTTAAACTATCCATTAATTCAATCTTATCCTCCTGATCTAACAATTTAACATATTGCTTCTCCTCCGAGCGTATCTCTTTAGCATCCATTATATCCCCTTTATACAAATATTGTATATCTTCATCATCAGACAACTCACCAGAATGTCTCATATCTTCCATATTCATAATTTTATGAATATCAAAATCTTTCCATTTCTTTACATTTTCTTCTTCTATCTCTTGAGTTTGTATGTGAAGTGGTTTAGGTTTAAGTGGTTTTAATTCAATTTCTTCTTCATCTTCTTCATCCTCGGATATATTCAATTTGGAGGGTTTTGTCCCTTTTGGTACCTTGATTTTATTTCTTTTTATAATAGCCATATCTGTCGGTACTTATACTTCTGTCTCTTCCCTCTCTTCCCTGTCTCTCTACCTTCATACCAAATTTTATCATACGAAAAAAAAAAATTAATTTATAATATTATCAAAATTTTATATATTATGAAAAATGTATTGACTATTTAATATTACAATATAAATATTAATATTTAATTATTTGAACTTTCTATACTTGATGTCCTACGAAGACTATATCCAACTTCATCCTCTTCATTATTATTTTCTTTATTATTACTCTCGGCAGTCACAGGAGTATCTTCATCACTATCACTATTGGAGTCACTATCACTATCACTGGCTTCATTAGGAGTACTATTTTCTCTATGATAACTTATTGGTTTGGTTAATGTATCATCTAATGATGTGGTTTTATCTTTATTTTGTAAATCAAGAATTGTCTTATGACCCGAAGCATCTTCATATTCATAATAACCATCATCACCCTCTTCCGGAACATTTTCTTTCGAATTTATTATTTCTTCAGGTAATATATCATTTTGAATATCTTCAGTTTCTAAATAATCCTTATCATTAAAATTCATATTTTCATCATAATAATCATAATCTTCCTCATTTGGATTAATTGTTTCATATTGTTCTGTATCTTCCATCATATTATCATCTTCTTCCGCCTCATTCTCTTCTTGCCCTTCTTCAATCTCTTCTTGACCCTCTTGATCACCTTCCAACACAAAATCTCCCAACACTGCATTATATTTATCACGAGTTTCAGCCAATGTGGTATCCATAAACGTTTGCCATCTTTCTTCATTTAACACATCTAGTATACCCTCGGTATCAAATGTTATCTTCATTTCATCAATATATTCAACAAATTTAGCCACTTCTTCTGCAATCAATGTTAAATGTCCCATATATCCCAATCTAATACCTTCTTTAGCCTCATGTCTAACACATCTTTCATCACCTTCAATAATCTTATCTGTAAGTCTTGACATTTTCAAAAGATCTTTAATTAAAAATTTATTAAATCCACATTTTAATGGTCCATTGAATGTTTGTTGAATCACATCAAAGACAACATTATGTAAAAAATTATTCCATTCAAATTGGAAAAACATCTCTACAATATAATTTAATATTCCTGTATCTTCCAATGAAATTTTTAAATCATCACCTGGAATATGTTTATCACGTATTATAATTTCTGTCTCTTTAGAAATGGAAATTTCATCATTGGGATATATTTCAAGTGCATTTTCATATTCATCTTGTTTCATTTCATCAACATCGTCATCACCTTCTTTACTCTCAATCGCATCATTTTTGGCAGTATCATTTTCTAATTGTAAATCTTGTAAAGTTTTAGATAATTCATCAAATTCATCCTTAGATAATGAATCACCATGTAATATCTTAAACCTGGCTAAATCACGTTGTTTCGTAATCGATTCCCCTTGGGGTTCATTTAATAGTGTCATATTGGAACAATGTAATAATTCTGCAATTAATTCACATATCTTAAATCTTTCAAACCCCAATGGTTCAATGGATCCAAATGGTGTTAACAATGTCTTCTTTTCTACATTTTGTAACAGGTTCATAAAATCTGGCATATATTGTGCAAATAATTTAATTAAATATGTTAAATGAATTGGATCTCTATCATTTGGTGGATGTGTATCTAACGTTGTATACATTACTTGAATAAAATCATAATCTGAATTATTTTTTCTTATTATTTCAATTATTATACCAACTCCATTACTTAATGATGTACCACCATGTAACATTATTTTAATTAATTTTGTAATCATTTCCATGGAGACTAATTGTCTTGTTAATTCATTGGGTCCAATACCAATGGAAATTTCATTGTTGGAATTCGCACTTAATGTGACAAATGCTTTAATAAAATCTGCCGCTGAGGATTGTACCCCCGAGTCATATTTTGTGGAATCAATTAAATTTAATACTTTAGGAATAAAATCTTGTTTATATAACAAGTTTATTATCCCCGTGGAAGAATCTGATTTATCTGTAGAGAGAACTTTTAATAAAAAATCCATTAATGATGGATTATCTACATGCTTTAAAAATTCATCAACTAAGTTATCCTTTGTCAATAAATATTCAATCATTTGTGACATATTCATATCTAATAATCTTTCATTAATTTTCATAAAATATGATGATACAGTGATGGATAAATGGGTACTATGATTTTCTAAAATGGACCAAATTTTATTTAATAAAAATTCATTATCGATTATGGTAGATGAAATTTGCCATACATCAGCAGATAAAATTTCAGCAGCCATCCTAGCTCTACGAAATTCAATTTGTTCTTTGGATTCAGGTGGGATTGTCACACTTGTCTCCTGAGAGATGACAGAATTTGAATCTGAATCATGTAATCTTTCTAATTCATTTAATTTTTCATCTTGTTCCTCCTTTGACAGGATAATAACTTCTTGATTTAAATTTAATTTTTTATCCTTTAAATCTTGTGAATCTTGTTGATTCATTTGTTCTAATTCATTTTGATATGAATTCAACAAGAAATTATCATTTGTAATATAATCAATTAATTTTTCAATCACTTTGGGATATTTTAAATACATTAATAATTTAAAATTTGAACACATTAATTCAGTATACAATTCTTCATCATCGACTAAATCTTGTAAAATATCTAAATTTGGATCAAAATTTTCAAAATCTTCTTCATTAATTGGATTAATTTCAATAGAAAGGTCAGTATCTGTAGTAGTGGTAGTTGTATTTGAAGTATCTATGGATTCTGTCTTGATGATATCATCTCTTTTAATGAATGCATTATTTAATAAATTTGATACATTTGATTCCATTGAATAATCTTGACCGAATTTCCAAAAAGAACCAGACATAATTGTGCAATATTATTAATAATTGTATAAGGGGGAAAGAAAGAAAAAAAAACACAAAGATATGCAAATGAGGGGGGTGTAAAGCTTTTAGAATGCAAAAAAGTTTTAAAAGCTAGTAATTAAAATAAATTAAATATTAATAATAATAATGTAGGGATTCTAACTGAATAAATTTTTTTAGTGTATAAGTTTTCCTTTATCCCAAATAAATAGGATATATAACCATAAAAAACAGTCAATGGGTAGTTTGTATCTAGTAATAATAGTCTAATGTCTTTAGTATAACGGGGTATATACAGTATAAACAGGATAAGTTGTGCTTTAAAGAAGGCCATAGATTGATTTCAAATAATTTTTCACTTTTTTTTCTTGCAATGTTTTTTTTTTTCACTTCCAAAAAACGTCAAAACAAGCCCTAACAAAAGCAGAAAAAGTAAGGGTTAGGGTTACCAAGGGCAGCAACACAAGCCCTAACATCAACCCCTAAGATCCAGGGCAAAACTGTAAAACCCTAAAAGCACACAATAGAAAAAATTTTGACTTCCCTTAGTCAGCAATTTCACAGTGGAGTGATTTTGTCTCTGCTGATTCCACTTTCCCCATAGTGAAATTCACTTTATTATGTGGTTGAGTCTCCCTTTGCAAACTGTGATTTTTCTCTACGATTGAAAAAAAAAATTTTTTGATAGGAAATTCTGTTGCAAAATTTTTTTAAAGATCATGAAGTTTCTATTACTAATATTATGTTACTTGAATGGAAAGATTAATTCTTGTATTTATTGTTTATTGGGTTGGATTGCAGATATATATATATATATACAGTGACAGTTTTTTTTTGTGTATTTTAGTTTGTTGATGCCTATATTCGCTTCCTACCTTTAAATTCATAAATTATATATATTCAATTAGTTATAACTGCAGCAAGAAATGGGTCTATTAGCTGCTGGGACTCCATTATCATGGTATGAAGCAAGAAATTTCTCTGACCATATTAGAAATGAAGGTATTGAACAATTATTACAAGTATTTAAATTCACTTCCAAGAGAGATAATGATCCTTTATACTGGGGAGATGAATTAGAATTTATGATGATTGAATTAAACACTTTAGAACAGAATGCAATGGTAGATGTTCAACATGATTCTATCTTAACGGATTTAAACACTACAGATAATTATCTGTGTCAAGAGAATAATATTGAATTCCATCCAGAATATGGGAGATTTATGATTGAAGCTACTCCAGAGGAACCATATCAAGGTTTAAAATTTGATCAAGATTTTGTGGAAAATAATATGAAAAGACGTAGATTGATTGCTGATTCTTTATTGTCTAAATATAATCAACCAGAAAATGGTACAAAATATGTCGTCCTTGCATTGACTTCTTTCCCACGTTTAGGTTCTGATCAATTTATTAATATCCCACATCCATGGAATCATAAGAATTCCGCATCAAGATCTATCTTCTTACCGGATGAAGTCATTAATAGACATGTTAGATTCCCAACTTTAACTGCTAACATTAGAGAAAGACGTGGTGAAAAAGTTTGTATTAATATCCCAATGTTCAACGATATTAACACTCCAGATCATGATACCACTGTATATGAAAGAGATTGGTTTATTCCAGAAGATTTAGAATCTGTGCATGCAGCAAAACCAGGCCATATCTATTTGGATGCTATGGGGTTTGGGATGGGTTCATCTTGTTTACAAACTACTTATCAAGCTCCAAATTTAGAGAAGGCAAGATTTTTATATGATTCATTGGTGAATTTTGCTCCAATTATGTTATCTGTCTCTGCTGCTGCGCCAATCTTTAAAGGTTGGTTAGCTGATCAAGATGTTCGTTGGAATGTCATTTCAGGCGCTGTTGATTGTCGTACTCCATATGAAAGAGACGTAGATCCAATCTTACCCAAATATAACCCTGGTGGATTTGGTGGTGTCACTGAAGAGACAAGAAAAAGATTACAAAAGATACCGAAATCAAGATATAGTGTCGTGGATTTATATCTTGGTGGTCATAATAAATTTTTCAACAGGATTTATAATGATACTAACGTCCCAATAAACAAAAAAATTTTGAAGAGATTGTTAGAAAATAATGTTGCACCATTAGATTATGATTTAGCTAAACATTTTGCACATTTATTTATTAGAGATTCGGTATCTATCTTTGAAGAAAGTATAAATCAAGATCGTGAAACCTCAACAAATCATTTTGAAAATATTCAATCCACAAATTGGCAAACTTTAAGATTTAAACCACCAACACAAAAGGCAATTCCAAGTGAAAAAAATGTTCCCGGTTGGAGAGTGGAATTTAGACCATTAGATGTTCAATTAACTGAATTTGAAAATGCTGCACATTCAATCTTTATGTTCCTTATAGTAGAGTCAATTTTATCTTCTTATGATCAATTAAATCCATATTTAAATATGTCTAAAGTTTGGGAAAATATGGATATCGCACATAAGAGAGATTCTATCAATCAAGATAAATTCCATTGGAAGAGTAAATTCGATACAGATAATGGTAACAGTGATTTATATTCTATTGATGAAATTTTCCATAATGAAACAAATGGTATCTTTGAAATTTTCATTAATCCAATATTAAGACAAAGGAAATGGATCAAAACCCAATGGCAAGAATTGAAAAATTCCACTCCACATAAGAGATTTTATTATTATTTGAAATTAATTTCGGATAGAGCAAGTGGTAAATTACCAACAACAGCAAAATTTATACGTCAATTCGTTATAGCACATCCAGATTATAAAAATGATTCAAGAGTATCTAAATTAATTAATTATGATTTAATTCTACTTTCAGATAGAATTACCAATTTAGATAATAGCCAAGGTGATTTAACTAAATTCTTTGGTGAGGAAATTACTGCATTCTTATTGGAAAATCAAGTATAGACTAATTTATATGTTAATATTTTTTTTTATTTTTTTTTTTCCCTCTTTATATAAGATCATATGAAATATTATATTTATTATATATATTTTAAGTTAATGATTAAGAGTGTTCTTTTGAAATCGTTTTTCTATTTTCAAGTTTGTTTTGTTAAAGTTGTTAAAGCTTTATTCGCATCAGATCCTTTATTAAATAAAAGAAAGACAACTGAACCTCTTCAAAAACAAAAGATAGACATAAGCCAGTCGAATGATGCTACTTAGACTGTGAGGGTGATGTGTTCAACAAAACCCTCTAAAAAAGAAGCAAAAAAATAAATCTTCCCCGCCAGGACTCGAACCTGGAATCTTCTGGTTCGTAGCCAGACGCCGTGACCATTGGGCCACGAGGAACAAGATTTCTTATTTTGAAAAATCTTAGCCTGGTAACTTTATAGTACCATCAATGCTTTGAATTAAACCTCCATTTTCTATCCCAAACTTCCATATTTCTTTGTTTTTGCATTACTACTGTATGATAATGTATCCAAAACAATATTTTCCTTAAACAAAAATAAAACTTTGGGCTGAATACGAAGTAAAAATTACATTTTCAAAGAATTAGAATTTTTTTTATTGAACAAAATGGATTATTAGCACGATAAAAAAGTGTTCATAAAGTTCTACTTACCAGCAGAACTTAAATATATCTGTTACAAGTAAGGGAGTCGGATACTGGGGTAAAGTGACCCTATATTAGGCATATAAATTATTGAATAAGGTTCCATTATAAAATGTAATTTTTCTACTGACAAGGAAACAAGGTTAAAGCAGAAAAATCATAAAGATAAATAAATAATTAATAAATTGGAAGTAAATTTTATATATAACAACATCAACAGCAAGAACAAGAGGGTAGATTTATATATTTTTTATTGAAACCGATTGACAAAAAAACATATCCAGAAAAAACTCAAAAAGTACATTTTTCTTGAAAATAGTCAATTATTTAATGCAAAAACAATTTTCAGCACAAAACAACCTTTACAAGTAAAATACAAAGCTTTCAACCCCCCAGTTTGTGTGTATTCTCTTCATCAATCTACTACTGACACTTTAAAAATTCATTCAAAAAAATTGAAAATTACATTATGAAAAAAAAAATAGCGATGGAAAAGATTGAAAAGAGTTGATGCCCAGTAGCCATCTCTATAAGTCACCCAGAGGAAACAACCAAAGCTAGTATTGACTTGGGATAGTACACAGGAAATAAATTGAATATGTCAGAAGATTTTAGTATCACTGAGACTTATTTGAAGTTTTTGGAAGAAGATTCAGAAATGACAATGCCAATAGCAGCTATTGAGGCATTAGTCACTCTACTTAGAGTTAAAAACCCTGGTACTGCAGCCGAGGTTATTAACTCTATCAAATCCGCTATTGATGAATTAGTTAAGACAATTCCAAATTCTGTGTCACTTAGGGCTGGTTGTGATATCTTTATGAGATTCGTTCTAAGGAATTTACATTTATTTGGTGATTGGGAAAGTTGTAAAAAACATTTAATAGAGAATGGTCAATTATTTGTTTCTAGAGCTAAGAGTTCCCGTGAAAAGATTGCTGAAATTGGTATTGATTTCATCTCTGATGATGATATCATTTTGGTCCATGGATTTTCAAGAGCTGTCTACTCTCTGTTGTCGCATGCTGCTAATAATTTAATTAGATTTAGATGTGTCATTACTGAAACCAGACCCTCAAATCAAGGTGAACAACTATATTCCCTTCTATCTGAAAAGGGTATTCCAGCAACACTGGTCGTAGATGGTGCTGTTGGTTCCATTATTGATAAAGTTGATAAAGTGTTTGTAGGTGCTGAAGGTGTTGCTGAAAGTGGTGGTATTATAAATGTTATTGGTACATATCCAGTGGGTGTTCTTGCTCATAATGCTAGAAAACCATTTTATGTTGTTACAGAAAGTCACAAGTTCGTTCGTATGTTCCCATTATCATCTGATGATTTACCAATGGAAAATAAATTCTTAGATTTCTCACGTCACCCATCTGATTCTGAAAATAAATTAAGTGGTCCAACCATCGATTATACATCACAAGAATACATCACTGCATTAATAACTGATTTAGGTGTTCTAACACCAAGCGCTGTTTCAGAAGAATTGATTAAAATGTGGTACGATTAGGAACAACCTTACTTTCGTATCTGTAGCCGAGATAAAGAATAAAGGTTCAAATCGTAATGAATGCATAATATATTATTAATAATAACTACATTATTAATGTATATGGATATTTAATTTGTACATTTAGTCTATATAAAAGGAAATAAACCCCATGCCTCTATCATTCTTAAGCAAATAATTTAGATACATAACTTTCTTCATTATCAATAGGTTTTAAAACGTGTTCATGAGATTCCTTGATTATAGTTTCTTGGAATTCCTCAGAAGTACCTTCCACCCATTGTAACTCTTTGGAATCTTCTTCATCAGCTACTTTATGTGCCAGTAAAGAACCTGTAAGTCTGTTCTGTGATGGGTCGCTAACACTCTTTACAGACATCGTAACCATTTGGGCCTTTTGGGAAGCAGGATTTTGGTTTTGTTTATATTCTTCCTTTCTGGATTGTTGAATTGAAGAGTCAATATAATTAAAATATGGTCTTAATTGTGAAACATCTTTAACTGGCGCAAGATAAATTCTTTTATCCTTAATAAATGCAGAGTATTGTCCTGTATTGGGCACACCAACACCCTTTAATGTCTGTACTGAAACACCATCCCATTTATCTTCAGCTTTATTTTTATTGAAAAAGGCCTCTTCATCTAGTGGAATATCTAATTCCCAAAGATTTGATTTCTTCTTGTATTTAGCTGCAGCAATTATTGGATGTTCCGCAGGTTTCTTACCAATTAATTTTGCTTTATTAACAAATTGTAACACATGCAAACTTTCATTTTTACCTGCCATATACATTGGATACGATTCCAAAATAGGATCTTCTTCATCAATTTCTGGTTCTTCGGGTTCTTCTTCTTTCACTATATGCAACTTACGCTTAGGTTTTTCATCTGAGTTTTCTTGTGAAGGTTCTTTACTAGCTTCTTCCTCTTTTAACATATCAACATCACCTTCCATATCAACTTGAGGCCTGATATCTTCATCTTCCTCTTCTTGAACAAATAAACTGTTTCCACTCATTTTTTTTTTTGCAATTTTACCTCCTTACCCTGGTTTATTTTCTTTTAAATCCTTCTGCAAAAGATATTTTAATTGATAGTTCTTGATGTTTATTGCCAAGTTGTTCTTGTTCATTACGGATCAAATTTGATGTTAATCTTTTTTTCTTTTTTCAGTGGAAAATTTTCAATGTTTTTAAAAAAAGCGATGAGATGAGATGAGATGAGTTACAATTAAACAATGGTTTCATTGAAAGTTTGGAGCTATAATTAAGCTACTATTACCATAACAAGTCGAGTTAAAGAAACAATGGATGATGAAGGTATGATTTTAAATTTTGTAACTGGGGATGATGCCGGTTCCCAAGGTAATAGCAAGAAAATTACTGGTGGGAGATGGAAGGATAGAAGAAAGTTAAGAATGCAAATGAATAAGAGAGATAACGATAATAAGAGACAGGCAGTGCACCATAATACTTCCTATGATGATAATGTTGAAAATAGTAGAACCAATGAAGGTCATCATGTCAATAAGAAGCAAAAGACAAATACTGTATCAGCAAATAATTTAATTGGGAATAGAAAGACTAAAGATTTGGACAATAAATTATCTAGAGATAAGAATCAGACCCTTCCACAAGCGAGTGAACAAATAGTGTCATCTTTATTCTCCTCTAATAGAGAAATTGAAACATCCGTCAACACTAATGCACAAGATGAAAATATTGTAGTCAATCCTTCTAATGCACCCTTGGCTGCTGATGAGTTTGAATCATTTGGTACCCACGAAACTTTGGTTAAACATTTAAAAGAAAAGATGAGAATCCAAAAGCCAACGAGTATTCAAAAACTTGTGGTCCCATATCTAATGTCTGGTAAAAAGGATAACGATTTATTTATTCATGCTCAAACAGGTTCCGGTAAGACCCTAGCGTTTTTGTTGCCTGTGCTTTCTACTCTTTTGAAGATGGAAGAACGTATCGATCGTACTTCTGGTGCATTTGCTCTAATTATTGCTCCTACACGTGAATTGGCGTCACAAATTTACCAAGTTTGTTTAACTTTAACTCAGTGTTGTCATTATTTGGTTCCATGTTTGCTTATTGGTGGTGAAAGAAAGAAATCTGAAAAGGCTAGATTACGTAAAGGTTGTAATTTTATCATTGGTACCCCAGGTCGTATTTTAGATCATTTACAAAACACAAAAGTTATCAAGGAACAATTAGCATCATCTCTTAGATACGTTATTTTAGATGAAGGTGATAAATTAATGGAATTAGGTTTTGAAGAAACTTTAACTGATATTCTTAAAACTATACATGACATCCCACTTAATACAAAGAAATTTCCCAGTCTACCGTCACGTATTATTCATGTCTTATGTAGTGCTACCACTACTGGTAGTGTGACCAGATTGGGTAATGTTGCTTTAAAAAACTATAAGTTGGTTTCGAATGGGAAAAAGAATAGTAAAAATAAAGATAACTCAGAATTATCAGTAGCTCCAGACCAATTAAATCAAATGGTTACTATTGTTCCTCCAAAGTTGAGATTGGTCACATTGGGTGCTGTATTTAATAATATAACGAAGAAGGTACAAGAAGAAATTAAAAAGGGTGAAACAAGTAGAACTATGGTATTTCTGTCATGTTCGGACAGTGTTGAATTTCATTTTGAAGCCTTCACTAATATGGATTCTGCTCGCAAAAGCTTGGTCTCAGACTCTGTTAGACAATTAAGTAAGGGTTCCACCGTCTTTCCATGTTTTGACGAAGAATCAGATCCAAATGTTATCTTTTATAAATTGCATGGTTCTTTATCTCAACAAATGAGAAGTTCGACTTTGAAACATTTTGCCACCAACAATGATGCTACTAAGGGCAAGCATTTAATCATGTTCTGTACTGATGTGGCAAGTAGAGGGTTAGATTTACCTCATGTGGGTACTGTTATTGAATTTGATCCACCATTTTCAGTTGAGGATCACTTACATAGAGTTGGGCGTACTGCTCGTGCTGGTAGAAGCGGTGATAGTATATTATTCCTATTACCTGGGGAAGAAGAAGGGTATCTTGAAATCATTAAACCATACCATCCAATAGGTTGGAAATTACTCAAGTTTGACCAAGATATTCTGAAACCTGCTTTCACTTCTATCCATGTTGAAAGAAATGATAAAAAACAGTATAAGGATCAAAAGAAAGAAAATGTGGAGTGGGATACGAATGCAACTACCTGGCATTTAAACGTTGAAAGAAGAATCTTAGAAGATGACACCTTTAAAAGTATAGCGGTTAAAGGGTATAGTAGTCATATCAGGGCCTATACTACTCATATTTCCTCTGAAAAGGTATATTTCAACGTTAAATGTTTACATCTTGGTCATTTAGCTAAAAGTTTTGGTTTAAGAGAAAGACCAAAGGCTATGGGTGTTCAAAGTAAGAAGGGTGTTAACGATGACCCATCTAGAAGAAAACCCAAAAAGGAAAACCCTAAAAACGTTATGTTCAGAGCTGCTAGAATGATGGCCAAAGAAAGCGCCAGTGAATTTAATTATTAGGTTATTGTGTATATTCTTGTAGTTCATTTCTGTCTTTCATCCTATATAAAAGTATGTACTATATTCTATAATAAAAAAGCTATGCATTAGAAGAAGAGAATATCTATAAAAAGAGAATATCTACAGAACAGCTAAGATATTTTGTTCTACAGAAACGCCGTTATTACTATTAACTTGGACTCTTGGTTGCCAGTTGGATTTTTCGTTGGACTTTTTTTCGTCTTCCCCCTCGGTATTATTATCACCCATGTAGATAGGACGATCATACTGTTGCTTATCCTTTTCATAATCCCAAATTTTAGATTGTAAATCAGTATTGTGCAGCTCTCTTTCAGAATCTAATTCCTTTTTGTACTTATGAATGGCTTGTAAATCGTTGAAATCTTCTTCGTCACTTATATTATTAAGTTCATCATCTGATTCTGCATAGACCTTTCCATGATCCTTTACAGCCTCCTTCATTACTACTTTCCCATCTGGTTTGATATCCATACTTACTATATACTTCTCTCTTCTCCCATTTCTTTCACCTTCTAATTTCTCCCACTTCCTTAGATTACGTTGTTGCTTCTTCAAAAGTAAAGCCTTTTCTCTTGCAGTCCCCCATAAACCTACATCATTGGATATACTGAAATCACTGGCATTATCGATAACTTTAGTTCTTTCAGCAGAGGTATCTTGGAAATGAAGTAAATTCTCTAGACGTTCTTGTGCCATCTTCAAATCTTTATCTATCGTGGCATCTTTTTGAGCTTGAGCTTCTAAAGAATCTCGAATCTTTTCTTGTTCATCTCTTTCTCTTAAAACTTCCTCCCTTTTACGCTCACGTTCCTTTTGCCTTTCAATAAAGTCAAACAATTTGTCTTGTTGGTCAAAAAGATTCTTACCCATACCAGTAGAGATTTTATATGTTTTAGCAGGTTTCTTTCTACTCTCTTGTGTGTTGTTGTTCTTCTCTTGAGTAGCAGTACCATTGTTTATAGAATTTTCCTCCTCTTTCAACGCTTCTACCAATTCCATACGTTCTTTGACAGGTATTAGTTCCGCCCCACAGAAGGTACAGTTATTTAAATGTAAACCTTCCCTGATACAAATGATCTTACCACATGATAAACAGTTTGGTGCAAGAGAGAAAATAGGATGGATTTTCCCCTGGCATGAACATTTATAGCGACCTGCATCCTTTTCTCCATGAGTCATGGTAAGATACTTAACAGCATCATCAATTTCTTCCAATGAATTCAACTTCTTTTGCTTGGATGTGACGGGTTGTTCCTTCTTCTGTTTAGCAATCGTGTTTTTAACGATCGGAGTAGCTTTAATTGATGGAACTTTAATCTCTTCTGTTTTTGGTTTAACTATTGGAACCAGTGATACCTCTTTAGGTGTTTCATATTGAACAGGTTTCGAAGCAGAGGATATTTTGTTAGCAGATTTAACTGGCTTGTCGATTATAGATCTTTTCTCTTCTTTATCATTCGGTATTGCTTCTTTAGACTTATTTAAAATATCATTAAATCCAAGTACAAATTCAAATGCTAAATCTTCTTGCCCTAATATATTAAAAAATGCTTCTGCAATGGTATCTGGACTTTGATTATTATCCAAAATTTGATTGCATAAATCTTTAATATCTTGTTCTTCCAAGGGTAGAATTTCTGGAATCTTCTTAAAAGCAAACTGAATTGCTTCCTTTCTTTGTGACATTTGTTGTTGCAATGATTCTGAGTAGAGTTTTTTCCCTTGACTTCTTGCAAGTAACTGCTTCTTAAAATGTACTTTTGCCAAGTGTAGTTTGTCACTTTAACACTTTGGCTGAGATGACATTTTTCAAAAACCTAAATGGAAAAGTAAGGTGAAAAGTAAAGAATAAGCACTTTTCTTTCAAAACTATTCAACTTATATATTATATAAGGCATATTCAAAATGCATCTATAAAATAAAATAGTCTAATCGCTATCACGTTCTGTCTGTCAGCAGTTTTCCAAGGATATTATTTGCTTAGCTTCTTCTTATAATCAGCAAAAGACAGTTTTTTCTTTGATCTTACAGCGGAAGAATATGGATTATTCTCTTGAGTAACATCAGTAGTGTACTCCGCAGTATCTAAGATCCCAGACGGTGTTGAAGATCTAGATATGGTATCGATTATATGATTATTACTTTGAATCTCCGGTTCTCCCAATACATCCTTCGAGCTAGATACAGCACCAGATATCGACAGCTTATTTGTGGACAATGAACCAGATAACTTAATTCCACCATCCAAATGAGACAAATCAACGGTTAAGTCAATTGGAATTGGTAAGCTCTTGAGTTCGTTTATTTCGTCCTCTTTATATTTTAATAACTTGGAGATATTTGTATCGTTTTTGTTATTATGTAGAAACGTTCTGTGGGCAGGTAGTCGTCTCAGGGTTTGAATTTTGTCAAGTTTAAACTGTCTCTTAGTGGTAGGATCGTTAACTGTTTTTTCAGTTGTATTCAAAGTATGTTTACCGAGTATCTTATTGGATTCTTCTTGTTGTAGTGTTGCCTGGGCAACCAACCTTTGAAGTATTGGTGGTTCCCGTTTCTTTTGGTGCGATGTAAATTTAGTAAGGACCTCGTTAAACTTATACCTGGTATTCATTTTTGATCGTATCGTCTTACAGTATATGTTAATAATCTTTTTAACTTTACTTATATGGCAGTCCTTGCTATTGTTACCACAAGCACATTCACAAGCACTCAAAATTGTATCAACTGATTCTAATAGAACATCTTTTTCATCATTGTTCAAAGCAGTAAATTCTAACTCTTCATTAATTAATCGTAATATGGGATGATTCGCATTCCACTGCCATTTAGCTTGTAACTCTTCGTCTTCATCTATATCTTTTAGAGCACGATACCAGAAGCTAAAAGAGCCATCAGTAGATTTCACAGTCACTAATTCCACATTTGGTTTACAGCCCTTTCTTAAGTATCTACTTTCGTTCCCACATAGTCGTTGATCTATCACTATTGGCCACTCATCATGAAATAAAACCTTTCTTTTTGGCATCCCCCATATTCTATATTGATTCCTCGAGTCTTCTAAATATTGATTTTTGAAATATAACTCACCAATTGCCTCACACATAAATGAACCCTTTGAACATGATTTAGAAGCAAAAACGCCTAGTTTATTAAACCCTGGGAACGTCCTTGAATATACTAAAGAGGAATATGGCCTTACTTCAGTACTGTTACTTTCAAATTCATTTTTATCATGGGAAGAAACAAATTTATCATTCTCACGCTCTTTGAGAAATTCTTTAACCAAGGGATTTCTGAAAAAACATTGATCTAACGCAATAAATACTGCTGGGAAAGCGTCCTGTGCAGTTATTAAGTGCTCCTTTTTTCGTATTAGGTCGTACGGTGGGGTTGATTCACTTTTAATATCTTTTGTAATATCTTTCTGAGGAACATTGACGTTCTTGCTACTAACATCAGACGATTGACCACTATCTGTTTTTCGTCTCTTCTTATTGCTATTTTCTGGTTCAAGTAATCTGGTATCGTCCAATGAAGAAAATGAGGAAAATCGCCTTTTCTGTATCTGTTTGGCCAACTTGATGTTGATATTTCTGGGTTTGCAGACATTGCAAAGATAATCATCAGGAACTGAACCCATATCTTTGATATTGTAACAAATGGCATGCTGCCATCTAAAACAATGATCACATTGAATAGTGAAACCATCGTCTTCATCAAAACCGCAAACACAAGTAATTATACCCGCATCAGGATCCACAATATATGAATCCGGAACAGACCATTTCTCCTTTTCAATTGCTGAATTTTCCTCCCGAGAAATATCTGCAACCTTTGTATTATTTGTCGCATCTAGGTTAGCATTTCCATTTTCTTCTCTATTCTTGACAACATCCTTATTCTCCACGTTAGAGCTGGCTTCGGAAGTATCATTTTGGGAAGTCTTGTTAGTTTCTGTAACAATGGAGTTTAGAGTTGCATGATGGTGGATTGGTTTGTGATAAGGGCCTCCTGTACTGGTCGAGAAGTTTCCAATATGTGGAACCACGTCAGATTGAAAAGTTGGATATCGTTTTATGTCTGCCTTCTCATTCTCTGAATTTGTATTCTTAGAGAACATAAATAAGGTGGAAGCATCTTGAATTATGGACTCCTCCGTCTTGCGTCCTTGTTCAGTATGTACTTCTTTTCCACTATTGTCAGCTAAACTCATCGTAGTCCTGTGTGGGATATGAAGAAATGATAATAACAGTTGTCTTTTTTTAAGAAAAACCGTCCTATAAAAGAGTATTTGTTCAGTAGACACCTCCCTTGTATATAGCTATTTGAGTTATGTAACTTAACCTTTATTGAATGTCTTTTGTTGAACAGGTCAATCTGTTTATTTATTTTACATAAATATTGCAATTTATCACTTCTTTTTTTTTCATTTAATTTATTTCTTTTTTGAACAGGAAGAAATAACTTCAAAAACCTTTCAAAGAAGGAAATATGGGTTACATAAAGAATATTTGCTTGAAGATGGTGAGATAGCATATGAATATATATTTCTACATATAATCATCTAGTCGTACAGTTCTATTGGAACTAGTCTATCTGCATTATAGAACCAATTATTAGAATCTACCTCTTCAGAGAGCCACTCGGTAGCAAAAAGAACTAAATGGCCTTTGACCTTACCAAGTAAATGTAAAGCTTCTTTCTTGCTAAAAATAGGATCATTATATCCTGGTAAATTCTCATTGAGATGATATGAAGGGAAGTTTGTCCTCTCCTTAGAAATTATAGGGCCTACACTTTCATGTCTAACCTTCTTTTGCTCTTCTTGTGTAGTTGAAGTTTCTGAACCCAGAATAGTTTGATTACTTCCATTATTCTTCTCCACAGTACTTTCGAGTTGATTTGTACTATTATTATTGGATGTAGATTTTACCGAATCTGTTCTGGTATGGGATTGTTTCTTTTCAAAAGCATCATACATAGCATTGAAACTCTTATAAGCTCTCCATGTGGTAACAGCATCATCTGGTTGGCAGTGAAATACCATCCTAAAGATTATAGTATTTTTGACTGCAGTATAGAACCAAATATCCTCAAAAAACTCAGGGCATATAGGGTCATTAAATGAATAAGGATCGACAAAATCTAAACTTAGCATGTTTTCTAGGGTCTGTTCTCCTTTATTGAGTAACGGTGAGGGAATATTTTTTCTCAGCAAGATATCCAATTGTTCGTCTCTACTCCTTTCCTCGTCTATATTATTGGTGTTTTTATTAGGTTCGCAATAAACTGAAGGAGGTTGTTGGCTGGTTTTCGAAAGCGGGCTCACGTTTCTCTCTTCACTTTTTTTATAATTGAGGAATTGTAGATAATGAATCCTCTTCAACATATCCCATTTTTTATCATTCAGTATCGCGATATCGTCAATGTAAGCTAATAAATCCTCTTTAAAGGGTAAGAATAGATTTTCAGATTCAGTATCGGAAACTGCTTCAGAAAATTCCTTTTTAAAACTCATCAAGTCAATTGCCCATTCTTGAAGTTGTTTTGTTACCGATTCCCTAAATCCAGGTGCCGTAGTTTTCCAACCATCAGGTCCAAAGCCCTTGACGTCAGCATCATGCTCACGATTGTTAACTAAACGAGGATCCTTACTAACTTCTTTATTACTTTTAAGGCCAACATTAACACTACCAGCACGAGAATTAAAAGAGCGAACTTTCTTTCTTTTATATCTTGAAATACTTGGAATGGCTGATGGATGACCAAAACTTTTTTCATTGATGTTACGCTCATAGATATCTCCTTCTGATTCGTTTTCTAATTTTTTTAGTACACCAAAGTGTTCAGGCTCCATTAAACTTTTATCTCCTTCATATTTTTGCTTCCAAGCTGGACTGTATGAACACCCAAATACCTCTCGATATGCAAGTTCAATCAAGGCAGAATCTCGTAAATCTTTCTTTTTAGCTTCATTGTTGGTCAGGGTATTTAAAGTTTTATAGTTCAAGATTGCCAAACGACTCAATTTATTGAATTTTCGTTCCATAATATCCACCAAATCAACATCACATCCCATGTGTTCTCTCATTAATTTTTTTCTCAGTTCTAATGGGAATTTACCAGCAACATACGGTTTGTTGTTCATTTTGGAGTTGACGGTGGCTGTATCTCTGATAATGGCAGCAATTTCACTGTCTCTATTCCCGAGTTGTGATCTTTCATTGATATTAGCACTTCCGATAATACAGCTTCTATCATCGACAATAAGCAATTTTGCATGAACATATAACTGTTCGGTTCTAAGAAGTTCATTTGAACCAAATGTAGACCATTTTCTAAGAGAAAAAAAGTGTATATATTCGTGTGGATTAATACCAAGCTTTTGTAGCTTGCCAAAGATAGAAGTAGGACCTCTAGATATACTACGGTATTGGCATTGAACAATAACTCTTAGACTTGAAGCACTAGGTTGATCCACTGGGGAATCAAAACCTGGCATTAATGGAATGATGATAAACGCTTTCCAAGTTTTCTTCTCCACGTGGGCTCTTATAATTCTATCCACAATAGCATCACCAATCTGATTTTGAATGGCAACACCTTCCCACGTGGAGGTCGTAACAAAAAATTGATTTTCAATATATATATAATGTTCACTCTGTTCAATCAGTTTAAGATAAGCATTCTGAATCGAGCATTCGGTTTCTTTCAAACCAAGAGACCATGCCCCTGCACTTCGCAACACCTGAATTTCACAGGTTGATTTCCCCTTTAATGATCTGAAAAGAGGAGAATTATCCAACTCTTCTTTTGAAAAATCTACAGGTGGTAGTAGTAGAGGTGTTGCTCTACTTGGTCTCTTCCGTCTTATAGAGTAATTCCAACGTTGGACGAAATGACGAGCCATATCTCGGGCAGGTTCACCAATTATCATAGTATGAACATCATGCCAAGGCATACGACACACAAAATCTCTATCGTACATTGATTTAAAAGGTTTATCCAAATCAATGAAATCACTAACTCTTGCGTTCGAATAATCTTTACCAGGAAAGGTTTGTTTTTTAATATCAGGATCATCATCTCTTAAAACATGTTCTGGAGTGTCATATCTCCCAAAACAAAGGTCAATACCACCCATAAATGCAACAGTATTATCGATTACAGTAAATTTCTCATGATGTGCCCAGAAAAAGATTTTTTGTCTCCACTGGTTAGGAGATCTTATTAAATGGATATTCTTGTGCAACAAAAGGAAAGAGTGTTTTGTCCAAAGACTATCTGTCCCGACAGTTTTACCAACGTTTCTGTAAACAATAATAAATACTTGCACACCCTCTTCTGCTTTTTTCTTTAATATTCTGTCAATTCGATATTCTTGATTTCCATTCATGGGACGTCTTAGATAAAGTTCAGGAGATAACCACCAATCGTGGATATAGATTACGTCTTCTGCTTTCATTAAAGCAGAACTTAATGACCAAAAATAATCTCTACCATCAACCAAATATTTAGCAAACACATTCTTTCTAATCGGTGCAAAGCTATCAAATCTTTTTGGACCAACCCATATACAATTCTTGGTCATTTTTGCTATCGAAGCTACCCATAATCTCATAGAGAACTCAGATTTACAAAGAAGTGTTAGCTTTCTTTCCGAGTTAGTTAATGTGATAAACAATTTAGTTGAAATCTTCTTGACATCTTCTAAATCCCAATCTATATCATCATCGATATTATTTGTGTTTATTTTACCCTTACAATGGCTATCATCACCACTAAATGTATAACTGAATTTTGAGTCCACCATAAATACTTCTAAAGGAGTAGTAGAAAAAACTTCAGAAACGTAGGTTATATAAGAGTCTCTTACGAGGCACCATTTGGTGGTATGTCTTTTGACAACTTCTTTAACTACTCCTTTTGTAAAATAAGGAATAACCCAACCTTGTGAAGCTGCAGTTGTACTATTTACCAGTGCACCTTCTTTCCCTTTATAACCTACCTCGTAAGAAAGTAGGTTACTAATACTTGAAAATTCATAATATTGAATCAGTAAATTTGCATCTGGACGCAGACACAAAGCCAGATTAAGAAGCCGAAAATATCTTTCTAATCTTTTCTGAATTGGTTGTGCATAATCATCGGGTTCATTAATTAGATCCTCCAAATGTTGCAAGTGCACTTTATTTACATCAAAAAGCAATTCTGAATTCATTGACGTAGAAGACATGGATGATACAGATGAAAGCAAAGAGTCTCTATTTGATTTATTAAAATCTGCACCTTTCTCATTAAATTTTGCATTTTGTTTAGTAGCGTTCTTTCGGCGAGGAAATTTTGGTAACAGAAGTTTTGCCTTCCTCTCAGCATTTAAAAAATCTTGAACAGTATATTGAATTCTTAAAGATTTTAATTTTGAATGTAGCTCATCCATTGACCCATATGTTTTAATAACCTTCCATTTGGATCTATAATCATCGATACCATATTCCAAGCTAATTTCAAATAGGGTTTTCTTTCCATAATTGTAAAAATCATTTGATTCATTTTTTTTGCTCCTAAAAAGTTTTTTTGATATGATACTACCTGTAATACTTTGTCTTCGACTGATATTAATTTCAGGATTTTCAATACCTGCATCAACTTGTTCCTCATTTATAAATTGATTTACATCTTTCAATGGTCTTATTTTAACGTCTAGCATTGCCAGCAAAATTGGAGCTCTCCTCCGACCATGTGAATCTCGAAGAAAATTGGTCCCAGCAAATAAAGAAGCAGGGCCACCAGCCAAAAGAGAAGCAATTAAATCTGAAGCAAGTTGCTTTGTTCTCAATTCTTGATCATCTGGGGCATATATGGGATGCGGAGTTCTTCTTTCTCTATGAGAAAAACTATCACTATTTCTGTTCTTTGAAATCATTCTAAATGCACTCCCTAGTTCTTGGAAATTGTTGACAAATGATGACCTCTTTCTATCAGGATTTATATGTCTCTTGCTGTGACTATTTTCATTCGTATTATTATTAGTGATATTATCTAAGCTTTGTGGTTGAATTTTCCCCATATGCTCTCCATATCTTGGATTATGGTGTTTTGACCTTAAAAATGAACCTTGCCGCGTTGGTATTGTAGGTGAATGAGGGTTTGAAATACTATAGGCAGTACTTCTACGTTTCCACACTGAATTGGGTAATGTTTGTGATGCTAAATTTCTCATAATAGCTTCATGATTATTTGGCTCTTCTCTTTCTTCATTCATCAATTCATGTTCTACTTCTTCCATAGTTTTTGCAGATTTAAAGTGTGGAGCACTTGTAGACGATGTTCTCAACTTTAACTGAGGTTTATTTTTCCCTAATGTTGAAGTGGTTTCGAGAGGAACATCCTCTCTGATACTATCACCTACTCCAGACGATTCCATTACTTCCTCTATAAATGTGTAAATTTAATTGAAAGCAGTAGAATGGATATATTGTTTACGTAATATGTTAAATGGAGTAAATCAAATCAAAAAGGTATATAGTTGAATGCTGATAAAATTCTTTAATCTTCCGAGTACTTTCAATACCAGCATTTACCAAAAAAAAATCACTCCGCAGAACTATAACCTCAATTGTGAATGAAATGTTTTTCTAGCTTAAAGTAACAAAATCGTTGAAGCTTATGTCTCCAAACCAAGAATCCATGAGCAATATAATACCTTTTGTCGTTTAAACTGCACTGTATTTTCTTGATCTTTAATTTTGAAGCGGCTGTATAATGTTTCGTTACCCGGTTTTAAAAGAAATGATTTCAAATACACCAAACTAAAGTGCCAATAGATCACCAATCTTGTCCAGATCATGTGAAAAACCCTTCGGCATGTTGTAATGGTTGGTGTTCTTAATTTTGTCTCCTTTTGTCTTTTTTTTTCCTCAAATAAACTAAAATTATAGCCAGAGAAGTTAAATCCAAAAAACTCCTGGTGTTAAGAGACTTTTTATCCAAACAACAACTTTGGTACAGGCTATTAAACTGTTTGAACCTAAAGAAAGAAAATATAAACCTTTTTTTCAAATTTGTTTATTTTGGAAGGGTGACCTTTTATGTTTTGAAATTTATCAAATAAAGACTACTTCAACAATTCATTAAATTTTAGAAAGAAAAAGTTGCAATTGCAACTCACTTCTTTTAAACAAAATCTTTGCTAACCTCCTCCTCTTCAGAATTGGGGAATTCCTCAGAAATAATAGTTTACCGTTGGTTCTCTCCAAAAAGTTTTAAAAATAAAATAATTCGTTAAAATTTTATAGAAATTTTTTTTAAATACCTAACAAAAAGAGTTGGTTAAAGTTGAAAAACTTCATTAGAAGGGGGATAGACAAATTTATTAATTTAAAATTATCACTCTTATCTTCTAAAAAGGTGTTAATAAAAAAAAGATTTTCCTTAGCGGTATATAAAGAAAATTAAAACATATTATTCCTTTGTTTTTCAAAATTGAAAAAAATTTTTCCTTGTAAAACTACTAAATATATGAAACGCAAACTTTAAAAATTAATTTATTAGATGGTAGGTGTCAAAATCAATAAATACAAGAATTTGTTATTGGCACATGATTAAATAAAATATTTAAAAACGTTTTAAAAAAAAAAAAAAACCAGAAATAATTGGTTTCGTGGTCTAGTTGGTTATGGCATCTGCTTAACACGCAGAACGTCCCCAGTTCGATCCTGGGCGAAATCAAATTTTTCTTTTTTGCCTCTGGTTTTGAGGTTACTATATTGAGGAATCCGCCTCGGGCTAGTGCTGAACCAGCAGTGTTCTTTTTATTTTATGTGTTGTTGTTGTTGTTGTTACAGGTAACGAGTATAGTCCACATTTAACATAGTGAACCCAGTAGACACGGTTAGATTTTACAAAATAATATGCTATATTCTTTTTATATCTTCTTTTGTATATATTATTTAGTGTACACAGCAATAAGATCTAACAGCTAGATCTATCGCCTTTATAGATTACATTTTTATAAGTTAGGAAGTAAACTAGGATGAAATGGTATTAGCTAATCAACTTGGTAACTACTAGTTAAGATAACCTAATCATCTTTCACTTTAGTATTACCTAGTCATATTAGTAATCACAAGTTTAGTATTTGATGGCTAGACCATATCCAGCAGAACCTTGTTTCAACAGTTGTTATTTATTTTTACCAAATATTTTTTCTGAACTTACCAATTGTTTGTTAAAAACCAACTCTTTTCAAATACTCAAAAAATCTATAAACTTTTATTCCACTTTTACAAAGAATAATGTGTTCGTAGATTGATTATTATTTTTGGAATATTACTTTATTTCATAATTGTTTAAATTTGCAAGTTTCTAATAGCTCATGTAAGTGCCAGAATAGTTTTCTTTGAACTAACCCCCAACCGCTTAAGATAAGTTATCATTTTATAAGCAATGAACTTGGTAAAATGAATTGGTCTTATCAAAGCTCCCAGTTATTAAATACCAAAGAATATTTAGTTTACTATCCACTTCTTAACATAATAACAAGAGATGATAAACCAATTGTGTTATCAATACCACCCCGTTCTTTATCTTCTCAAAAAGGATATTACGTCCTTCCAATATCGGGAAATTAAAATTAGTAGTCTTACCTACTTCCCCCTTCTTATACACACAAGCATTCTCCATAGATAAGATAACCAACTTGTTTCTGTTAATTATTAAGTTTGTGGCTAGTCCGTTTTCTTATCTGTCGCTTATCAAGAATATCTTATCTAAGATAAAAATTCCGACACTTTAAAAAAGACAAAATAATATTGAAGCGACACAAAATAAATGTGACACTTGATAAACTCCTTTTCTCGATTCGATATTTAAGCAATATAAGGAATTTAATTTCCACTTATTGCCTATGAAATAGTAATTAGTTATTTTTGTATTTTATTTTCCACCAATACTTTAACAAATTAGGTAACTTAACGCCAATCTGAGTTCAAAAGCTTCAAAAAAATGAATGTTGCAGCAGCTTTAAACAATGAAGTTGTAACATTTCCACAACCAAACACTAATTCAGGCCCAACCAACGGCAAAAATGGAAATGGTAGTAGTTTAAAAAATTCAAATAATAATCTTCAAACTGTCCATAACACAGCCGATAGTGAGAGTAATACCAACAATTCTGCAGGCCCAAACGATCCTCCCAAAGCTACAACATTATCTTCATTGCTGATATCACAAGAAAACAAGTCCAATGATGAGAAGCAAGAAGACATAGAGGATAAAACCACTCCAAATGGGAAAAGCGCCTCAACATCAAGCGCCCCAATAAATAAGGACATTTCTAGCCAGAATATAGTCAGTACCGGATCCAATTCAAATAATAGTATTAGCTACACTACAAGGTCTAGTAACTCACATTGTGGATCAGTCTGCCATAATTGTAAAACTGAAACTACTCCGTTATGGAGACGTGATGAAAATGGGAACACTTTATGTAATGCCTGTGGGTTATTCTTCAAATTACATGGTACCCCAAGGCCAACTAATTTGAAGACAAGCGTTATAAAACCTAGAAATAGAAAGAGTAATAGTAATAATAGAAATTATACCGTCACAAAAATGTTTAGAGGTAACTTTCAATTGAACAACCCCTTTCAATCTAGTACCACAACCCATCTAAACAGAATTTCAAAACAGAATATAAGAGATATCGAGTTTTTTGCCTTGAGAGACTCAGAATCGGTGGCTCAACTTAATAATGTTTTGGCTAAAGACCAGGAATTAACCAGATTTGAGCAACCCCATATAATTAAGGCAACTAAATATATAAAGCCACTCATAAGACCCAAAACAGTACGGTACGAGGGCAATAATTATTCCAATACGAGAAGATATTCATTCCCAACCGAGATGGAAAATGATAATGGTGAGGACAAGCTTACCTTAGCAGGTTATAAGACATACCCGACATTTCAAAATACGGCTTCCCCACCCAGTTATCGGAACAAGGAGTCTGCTAAGGGTGGGGGTACTAGTTCTTCTGGGAGTGAATCTGAATGTTTAAAACCTACCATGAGTGATTCCCAAATTGCTCTCTCGAAATATCTAAGTAACGAAGAAGACGTAATTAAGCTGCGTACACGGGTAAAAGAACTAGAATTAGTCACTGATCTGTATAAAGACTATATCTTCAGAATAAATGAGAAATGCCACGATCTAGAGGCCATACTGCAATCTACATATAACCAAAAATAAATAATATTATTCCTTAGTATGTTAGCGCTACTTTGAAGGCTAACAAAGATATAAATTTAAAAAATTGAGACAACGTGCACTATATATCATATCTGAGATTGTTATTGAGGGTAATATATTATCTTTGGTATCTATATCTTTTTGTTCTATATGTTTCATAAATAGTCATGAATTATTCACTATTTCAATTTTATTTTCAATTTTAGTAAAGGAAATTGAAAAAGAGATAAAAGATTTGAACCGTTTTAGCACTAATACCTAACTACTGGCAACGATCCAAATCTCCATCGATCATAAGAAACTGAAGCAAGATGATGTCAAGAAACTCTGGAGGGCTTGAAAATACCCTATTTCAACTAAAATTTACATCTAAACAGCTAAAAAAGCAAGCGCAAAAGGCTCACAAAGAAGAACTTGCAGAAACCAATAAATTGAAGAAGATTTTAAATGAAAATGAGGAAATTGCAAGACTTTATGCATCAAACGCTATAAGGAAAAAGAATGAACGTCTTCAGCTATTAAAATTGTCATCCCGTGTAGATTCTGTGGCCTCAAGAGTGCAAACTGCAGTCACCATGAGAAATGTCTCTCAATCTATGGCCTCCGTGTGTAAAGGTATGGATAAAGCTCTGGCTGGAATGAACTTACAACAAATAACCATGGTAATGGATAAGTTTGAATCTCAGTTTGAGGATCTAGACACTAGTGTGAACGTTTATGAGAACATGGGGGTTAGTTCAGATGCTATGATGGTTGATAACGATAAGGTTGATGAATTAATGGGTAAAGTGGCTGATGAAAATGGTATTGAACTAAGACAAACTGCCAAGACAGATCAACTACCCGATATTCAAAATGTTGAAGCAGTTGACAATGAAAGAGAAGATAAATTGGCTCAAAAATTGAAAGCCTTGCGTGGATAAGTTTGGCATCATTTCTTGTGGTGAACAGAGTTTGATAACGGCTTGGTCCTTTATGTGCGGATCTATTTGATGCGGGTGTATAAATTATATATGATTATACAGATATACATGGTATGTGGCTCAGATTCCTAGTTTATTTTAATGTACAATATTTATAATTATGATTCGAATAATGTAAATTTTGAAATTATTGCATTGGCATTGGCATGCCTCTACCTCTACCACCTTGTGGAGGCATCATACCAGCATTAGCTCCCGAACTTTCTTTATTAGTAATGGTTTCATCCACGGATAAAATCAAGTTTGTAGCTTCGGTAGCACTATTTAAAGCATTAATCTTGACTAAAGCAGGTTCCCAGACAAACTTAGCAAAATTATTACCAATATTTTCAGTCTCAAAATCAACACCATACCATTTTTCACCTTTACTGTGTGCTAATCTTAATTTATTTAAAATTTCAATACCATCAAAACCGGCATTTTCACATAATTGTCTTGGAATAATTTCTAGAGCTCTAGCAAAAGCATTAATTATTAGTTGTTGTTTACCAGCAATAGTCTTTGAATAGTCTCTTAAATATTTAGAAATCTCCATTTCAATGGCACCACCACCAGCAACAACAACCTTATTTTGTAAAGCTCTCTTCACAATCATTATAGCATCATGTAAAGATCTTTCTACTTCAGCAATAACTTGTTCAGCACCACCTCTCAAAAGTAAGGTACAAGTCTTAGTTTGTGGACAACCTTTAAATAAATTGTAACGTTCAGAACCAATTTGCATTTCTTCAAAAAGTTTACATGTACCTAAATATTCTGGTTTAATGTCGGTGGTAGTGGATTGAATAGAACCACCAACAGCTTTAATGACACGGTCCATATCGTCACCAGACACTCTACCTGCACAGAAAATGTTCCTGTCAGCAAAATATTGAGTGGCTAAATCACCAATTGGCAATTTAGATAAGACAATATTGGCTCCAGTTTCTTCAATTTGTTTTAATTTATCTAAAATAATTTGCCATTCAGCATCCACAATAGCTTGGTAGTCAGCAACATGTTCAACACGGACTTCAGCATTGTCCTTTTCAGCTTTCAATTCTAATTCAACATTTAAACTTAAAATCTTTGGATTGGTAAATCTCTTTGGTTGTTGTTCAAAACCAGCATAAGAGAAGGTTTTCTTGAAAGCAACACCGTCCACAAAGATAGAGTCTTCCATAGCACCACCAGCAATCTTTTTTATACCAATTAATTTATCATCTAAATCATTTCTATCTAAAGTCAACACAGCATCAACACACATCTTAACAAAAAAATCAGCATTCTTGTAAATCAATTTGGAACTCATTGCAGTTCTTGCACAACGTTCTAATAATTCTCTAGTGTTTTGATTTTCTTTGGATACATCAACAGCTAACTCATTAATCTTGTCAGTAGCCAATTTAACTGCCTTTCTGTAACCTTTCATGATCAAATGAGATGAAATACCTTCTTCAAGGAATGGCTTAGCTTCCTTCATTAATTCACCGGCTAAAATAGTGACACTTGTAGTACCGTCACCAACTTCTGCGTCTTGTGCTCTAGAGATATCAACTAAAGTCTTTGCAGCTGGATGAACTACATCTAATAATTTCAAAATGGTAGCACCATCGTTGGAAATAGTAGTCTTTTGATTGGAACTAACAATCAGGATATCAGAACCTAATGGACCCAAGGTAGGTTTTAAAGTTTCTTGAATGGCCATACAGGCATTGATGTTAGAAATGATTTGACCTCTACCTTGAGAGGAATCAGTACCTTCCTTTAAGACCACAATTGTTGGAGTTCTGTTCCCAAAATTCATCTTTATTCACTTGGATTATTGTTTGACGGGTTGCGATGACACAAGCAATACCAAACAGAGGCTATAATATCAACTATCCCACTAAGAGTTGGTTATTTTTCAAGTCTTCGATGTGTACATTTCAATATTTAAAAATTAGTGTTATTTTTTTTCTTGTACCAAATTTTCGGGAAGCCACCGGGTAATATAGACAGAGAAGACGTCACTAATTTAATGAGCTATTGCTGTCACAACTCGCAAGTCTTCCAGTAATTCAACTGGTATAATATTAAGTTTTATAAAAGTCTATTTGAATATTAATATTACACTGTTTATATAATTTTTTTTTGTACTTTTTAAGTCTTTTAAACAGACCAAACACTAACGTTCCCATTACTGCGGCCTTCAATCATATACCCTTCTTTATATTGACTGGCAGACACAGAAGATGAAAATTCTGATGGTTGGATACAATCCCATTGCTGTAAACTAATTCTGTCATACACTGATGAAGTTGTCTTTGTAGAAACCACGATACGTTGATCATCAAAATGAACATTAGAAATAGGTGATTCAAAATAAAATTTATCTACTTCACCTCCCGAACGAAGATCCCATAATCTTACCGTTTGGTCAATAGAACCTGTAACTATATGAGTAGAATCAAATTTTAAACCAGTAATTGCGCCATCATGGCCCTCAATAGCTCTAACTACTTTACCTGCACGAAGATCCCATAATCTAATAATCCCATCTCTTGTACCAGTAGCTAATGCAGTTTCAAAACATTGAAGGGAACCTACAATAGGCGGTTCAAACAAAGAAAATGATTTTTGGTCAATTTTTGGAGATTTTGTACCTGTAAAAGCAACATCCAAATTTTGAATACATTTACCACTTTTCAAGTCCCATTGTTTTATAGTTTTATCTCTTGATGCACTAACTAAAGTCTCACGATCCAATGATATGGCATTGATTTCACCCTTATGTGAATCCAAGGAATATATGCAAGAGGGCTTATCCAATTTGATTCCATATTCTTTCCCTTGTTCCGTGGCTAAATCTATATTCCATAATTTTAAAGTAGCGTCTTTGCTCCCACTTACTACTAAATTGAAATTGGGATCCATTTGAATACAATTTATACTTGCATAATGCCCTTCCAATAAGCCGACTTGTTTTCTGGCTGATAAATCCCATATTTTCATAGTATGATCCATATTACCAGCGGTTATCATTGTCCCAAAGGGGAAATCAAAATCCAAACATGTAATTTCATCATTATGAGCCTTTTTAAAGGTTGCTACAGTAGAACCAGGTTGATATATTTGTTGCAATGATGTTGAGATATATTTTTGTTTCCTATGTGGGCCATCATAAAATTTAGAAAGTGAATCACTAGTGGACATAATATCACTGGTTGTCTCTGGGACAAACATTTGGGGTAGAGATGGAGACCCATTTGTTTCTGAAGATGATGGCAAACTACCAGGCCTTTCGTAAACATGGACATTATAATCTTCCAAGAAACTCTTGGATTCAGTAAGATATTTATCTAAAATATCATCATCACAGGTACTTTCTTCTTTATTTGTAAGACTATACTCTTTAACAAAATCCTTTCTTGTTTTGATGGCTAATGCTGTATCTTTTAACTTCATCTCATTTTGAGTTATTAATGAAATTCTCTTATTCATATCTTGTTTCAATTTATTTAGACGTTGGATTTGTTCCTCAATATCTTTAAGTTCACTCCTTATCGAGGTTCTCTGTAATTTAAAGTTGTTCAAACGTGAAAGTACCTCTTTAGAAGCATCATTTAATATTTTCATTGAGTATGATCTATTTATATTCTCTAGCCGTAGACTTTCAGGTAAAGTGATATCATTATATTGTAAAGAACTACTCTTATAACTGTCCACTAGGGTCAACGCATTATCGTTTGGTGATTCGGAGTTTGTTTCATCTGGATGACGAAGAGTGATAAGTTGATTTATTGCGGGCTGAAGAATATGGAATACCTGATATAAAGATGGTGTAAAATCATCATTTGGAAAGGTGATAGCATTTTCAGAAGGGAATTTATTTTTGTTATCTATATTCGGTATACTCCTTAGTAGATGACCATTTATATGAGTTAAAACTTCAAATGTGGTGCGGGAATTAGCATACCTGTTATAGAAAAATTCCAACCCATTAGTGGATGATTTCATATTCTGATATTTAACCATGTTATCTTTCTTGCCATATTGTTGGAATAAACCACCCAGAAAATGTGGGACCAATAAATTCGCATTCATTGTTGTTACTTTTCCTTATTTCTTCCTTGTTTTTATATAGAGTTGATTCAATAGGAATAAGCGCAACAGCTCACTATCTGTTATCTGCTTCTATATATATATGCTAGGAAGTTACTTAGGTTATTTATTTATTCTGTTAAGTCATCCCACTTATTTCAGATCAAAATGCACATCGCATTTTAGAAATTTCAACTTTTTTTTCGTTATTTTTCCCCTTTGGGAATTTTGTCAATTTGATGTCATTTTACCCAATCGGGAAATAATCAAAGAGTCTAAGAACCCTGTTCCATGATACTAGACAGAAAGTGGCAATCCCACTGTTTAAAGGAACAAAAATTGTTAAGTACATCTATTTACTTATTCTGTTTTATTTTGTTGTTTCTTTTCCTCAATTTGTTTTTCTAATTCAGCCAATTCTGTACGTTTTTCATCAATTAACTGTTGGATATCACCTGCAGAACGTTCCATAATCTTTGCCTCTTGTTGTTCTACCTCCTTCTCCAAATCATCTTTCATCTCTTTCAATCTAATATATTTTCTGGCTAAATCATTCTGTTTCTCATTAAGATCTGTACCAGGCCACATTTTATTAATCTCATTCAAAATACTTATTATAATTTCCATAGGAATATTTTCTTCAATGATAACACTACCTTGAAATAATAATATTAATAAATTTTTGGCAATTTCATTATCTTCAAATTTAGATAATAATTGTGAATATTGACTCTTTGTAATTGTATTTGGGTTATAAATTTTTTTCAAATTTTCAATCTCTGATGAATTAGATAATTCCAATCTTTGTTGTTCAAGATAAAATTTTCTTGGGATTTGTATTATTGGTTTTGGTTCAGGTACACCTAAATTTCTATTTTTCCTTTGTCTTAACTCTCTCTGGGCCAAAAAATCAAATACACCTTCTTTCCCATCTTTCCTCTTCACTGTGTTTTTCTCAATCTTGAACATTGATGATTCTCTATCTTTTGTATCTCTTAAAATCTTTGTAAAATCCGTTACGCTACCTGTGGTTAAATGTTTCACTATAGCATTGTGAAAGATTCCTGGAGGTTTAAAATATTGTGTAGATAATCCATCTGAAGCTTTGTTAATATCATCCAAAAGTAAATCGAGAGATTGATCCATTGCTAGTTGTAACAGTAGGGGGTGGTATGGATATGTAGCTTGGGTTTACTGATGTAAAAAAGGAACAGTGGTTTCTTTTTTCATTCACTCTTTGTTTGTTTATTTTGTTTTAATTTGCAAAAAATAATGTTCGAGCGCCTTTAAACAAGCTAAACAATCCAAACAAACTTGGAGGAACCCATCGGGAATAGAAGAGAGATCCATCATTAACGTATTTATTTATAAATATATGAGTATGTAAATGAATCATTTCTCTCTCCAAGAGACATAAACTTCATCAGTTCTGAACTTTTGTGTGACAATTGTTTCCGAAAGATCTTTTACTACATCTCCCATTCTAAATTGTAAAAGTCCAGCTTGTGCAATCATGGCACCATTATCAATACAAAATCTTTCATCTGTAGCATATACTTGTCCATTGGCTCTATCTTGACACATTTGTGCCATCATTTCTTGTAATCTCACATTACAACCAACACCACCAACAATTAATACCGTTGATGAATTTACATGGGCCATGGCTCTTTCAGTAATTTCAATCAACATGGCAAATAAATTTTCTTGTAAAGAATAACATAGATCCTCTACCGTAACTTTTTGTTCCCCCGTAGCTTTATCAAATAATATTTTATTCTTCTTATTGCCCTTAAATAAATCTTTAGCTAATGAATCAATATATGCTAAGATACCACTCATTGATAAATCCATCCCTTTCACTGTATATGGTAATTCAATCAATTGACTTTTATCTTTACAATTTTTAGCCAATTGTTCAATGTTATAACCTGGAGATGGATGATTTGGTATTTTCAAAGTCCTAGCAAATCTATCTAAACAATTCCCAATGGCAACATCTAAAGTTTCACCAAAGATTCTATATCTATTTTCCGAATAAGCAATCACTTGAGTGTTCCCACCACTTACATATAACACAACAGGATTCTTAGCCCCAGTAATTTCTCTCCCCATTTCAATATGACCAATACAATGATTCACTCCAACTAATGGCACATCCCAGAGTAAAGAACAAGTTCTTGCTACAATGGCCACAGAATGTAAAGGAGCTCCCATCCCTGGTCCCTTAGTGAAACAAATAACATCAATATCTTCTCTTGGATCATTCAACCCGGCTTCCAATATGGCCTTTTTAATCAATCTCACACACCAATTTCTATGATGTCTAGCAGTATCACGAGGTAAAAACCCTTCCCCCGGTGGAGTCACATAGGTGTCTCTTATATTTGCTAAGATTTCAGCATGACATTGATGAGAATTATCCCCTGTGGATAGAGAAGGTAATATTGGATGTTTAATTATACCTACACCCAATTTATTTGCGGAACCTTCTAACCCAATGGCTATGTAATAATCTCTCCCATTTTTTGGTGGGATAGTGTTTAAATTTACCATGATAATTAATTACTTCTTTGGCACGGATACGTCTCTTGGTTATCTACCATCTCATATGTTTTTAACAATAACAGTAAATAAATTTTTTCACTCTGTGTTTGCCAAATTTTTCACATTTTTTTTTTTCACTTTTGTGCTTTTGTAAAGAAGGGCCCTGTAGAAATCGATGAGCTGCTTTAAAAAGAGATAGAGAGGAAAAAGAAAAGAGCACTAGTTAGGTTCTGGGAAAGGTAATATACTATATTATAATGGTGTAATAGCTATATACAATGTGGTTATTACGTATTGCACCAGTTTGTGAACCGGAAAAACCTGCTCCGTTCTAGTATGTAACTTACCGAAACCCTAGACAGATACCGGAGGCAAAAGGAAAGAAGGATGGAATGGAACAGGAAAGAACCGGATTTCAAGCTTCCAAAGAGGGCCCAAAATGGGAACCGCCGTTCCAGTGGGAATGTGGAAGAAGAAAAGAAGAGTGCAGAAGCAATCACTTTGCCTAAACAGGTAAGAGCCCATTTCCCGATCGGGATCTCCGCCCTCGTTGGTGCGGTGCACGGGTGGGGCTTTTCCCGATCGGGAAAAGAGATTGGATTTTTTGAGGCGACCCACCCGTTTCGGGCAATGTGTCAACAAACGGAATCATCCATTTTTTTCCTTCCGGCGTGCGGCCGCCTTTTTTGTCTTTTTGTGTTTGGGCAAAATTGTCAACATTGGAATGTAAATATAAAATAATTTAAATACACTGCTGTTTTGTTGCAATTGAGACCTTCTGTAATTTGTTTTCCACTTTGGGCCTGCTTCAATTTGTATACTACTATCCTTTACTAATTATAGATCTTGTTTCATTTCCTTCTTTTGGTTATTTATAGTCTTCTCTTTCATCCCTTCTCCAAGTAAACGAAGAAACAAAAATATATATTTGACTATTTACTCAACCTTTGTTTGTTAGGTATTATCACACACACTTACACACACATATATACTAAACACTACTAGTCTGTTTTTTTTTTCCTATCCTTTCGTTTTTTTATCTAACTGAATTTAATCCTAACTAAAAGTGCAACAACCTCTTTTGTTTGTGTACTCAATTACATTCCTTTAACAAAAAAAATTATAGTTATATTTTAACCTTCTAACCATAGTCATTCCTTAATATTTTTTCGTTTTATTTATACACTTTGTTTTTTATTATTTTCCAACTATGAAATTATCCAACACTTTATTGTTTGCTTCTTTGACTACTTTATCTTTAGTCTCTGCTGCTCCAGCTATGCATCATACCGACCGTCACAATCACCAAGAAAAACGTGATGTTGTCACTGTTACAGAATTAGTTGACGAAAATGATGAAGTTATTTCTTCCCCTTCTTCTGTCTCTTCTGCTTCTACTACCACTACTTTAATTGGTAATAGTACTCCATTCAGTTCTTTAGTTACTCGTGACACCACTTCCACTTCCGATGAAGCTAAACTTGAATCTGTTATTAATGGTGATTTAAAAGATTTTAAAAATCCAACAAAGGAATTTAAAGATGGTACCATTAAATGTTCAGATTTCCCATCCGGTCAAGGGGTTGTTCCCGTCGACTGGATCGATTTAGGTGGGTATACCTCCATTATGGCTTTAGATGGTACTACTGCCACTGAATGTAAAGATGGATTTTACTGTTCTTATGCTTGTGAAGCTGGTATGTCCAAGACTCAATGGCCAACTAATCAACCTTCTGATGGTAGATCCGTTGGTGGTCTTTACTGTGAAAATGGTTATTTATACCGTTCTAACCCAGATTTTGAAAATCTTTGTGAATGGGGACATAATACCACTACTGCAATTAACAAAATTGGTAAAAATATTGCCATGTGTAGAACTGATTATCCAGGTTCTGAAAACATGAACATTCCAACTTTAGTGAAAGCAGGTTCTTCAAAACCAATCTCTGTCGTTGATGAAGACACTTATTACAAATGGAATGGTCAAAAGACTTCTACTCAATATTATGTGAATAACGCTGGTGTCTCCGTCGAAGATGGGTGTATTTGGGGTACTGAAGGTTCAGGTGTCGGTAACTGGGCTCCAGTGGTTCTTGGTGCAGGTTATACTAATGGTAACACCTATTTATCTATCATTCCAAATCCAAATAATAAGACTCCACCAAATTATAATGTCAAAATTGTCGCTGATGAAGGTTCTACAATCTCTGGTGACTGTTATTACGAAAATGGTAATTATAATGGTGCTGGTACTGATGGATGTACAGTGACTGTTACTTATGGTACTGCAAGTTTCGTTTTCTATTGAATCCAGATTTTTTTTTATTTTGTTCGTATTCTTACTATTATTATTATACCCGTTTTTTATTTATCCATACCCTCCCCCCTCATTTAGTTCGTTATGACCTTTGCTATTAATCAACCTCGATGTTTTTTTGTTGCTATTATTTAATAGTATGTATTGTCATATATTTGTATATCTATATAAAATTTATAAAATTAAAATTAAAATTAAATTAAAATTAAAATCTATGCAACATCACCGTGTTGAGATTCTTCTTCTGGTGGACAAATAAAGGCACCAGCTAAAGCTAATGAAGGTTCATCAATATTATGATGAGCATAAGATAAGACACCAATACCACCAGCATCTAATAAGAATTTTGGATTATCAATTAAATAATTATATTTTTCTAAAGCCACATATGGAACTGTATCATCTTGATATGATTGTGGATTAGCCTTTTCATGTTCAGTTTCCACTGATTTTTCTTCACCAAGTTTAAACCAAATAGCAGCAAAATAACGTAATGCATGACCATGAGCAAAGACTAAGATATCAGATGGTTTATTTTCAGATTGATGTTTTCTATGTAAATTTTGAACTCTAGCAATAACACGAGATAATCTAAGACCAATTTCTTGTGTTGATTCACCATTTTCACAACCATCTCTCCAAATATTCCATGGTTTATCTTGATCTAAACCACGAGATTTTCTTAATTTAATAATCTCATGAGTTAATAAACCTTCATAATCACCATATTCCCATTCTCTTAAATCTTCATCAACAATAATACGAATATGTTTCTTTTGTTCTTCAGTTAATGAACTTAATACTAAATCCACAGTTTCACGAGCACGTCTACGTGGAGAAGTGAAAATATAAGTGATATGAGATGGATCAATGAAACTATTATTTTGGAAAATAGATTCACCAGTTCTCTTCATTTGTCCAACACCATATGGAGTCAATGGTAAATCAGTTAAACCTGTATATTGACCAGATTTAGACCATTCAGTTTGACCATGTCTAATAATAATACATCTTGGAGTTGGGGCAGTCATCTTTGTGCTTTGGTGATGTTGTGGGGTTCTTTTCTAACCAACAACAATATTATTTCTCAATCATGTTTTATCAGTTGTTGATGATATTTTTTCCATCTTTATATTCAATTTTTCATATTTTTCATTTTGAGCTTCGAAGTCATCTCTGAAATTTTGCAGGAGATAAGCGGCTATAAAGACAGGAATTTAGACAAGGTTGAAGTGGTGTTAACACGGTTGAGAGTGGTGTGATATGGTGTAGTATGAGTTTATGTGGATACATAGACATACATGTGAAGGAAGTGGTTGTGTTTGTTTGTTTTAGTTAGAATTGTGTGTTTTGGAAGGAGTAATTAATGAGTGATTTTTGTCTTGGCTTCCAGTGGCAGAAAACACACGTAAATAATGAAGTATAACATCTTCAACTATACCCACCCTATGGAGTGTAGTATGAATGTCATATTGGTTCTCTTTTCTTCCCCTTTTCTACGTGGTATTTACTGTGTAATTCAGCATTTCGTGATGAGTTTGTTATGAGTACGCGAATTTTAAAGATTTTTGATTTTGGCAGTGAGAGTGAAAAATGAAGAGTTTTGATCGAAAACTATCACAAAATGGGTAGTTAAAACATCGCTGAGTCGTCCTTTAACGACCATCACATCCTATATTGTATTATAACATCTATCTGGACATGGCCAAGAATGATCAACTGCGAAAATTGATCGTGGCTATTATAATCACTTTTTTATTTTTAATATTCCAACAATCAACTTCATCTGATTCATTTTACAATGATGATCTTCCTCATGACAACATAGCCGAACAGCAACATGAAACTATACCGAAATCCAAGATCGTGAAAATATTTAATAGTGATGCTTCATTATCTATCCCATATCTGGACAAGATTAATAAATTTTGGCACATTGGTGGATCTGCACAAGTAAGAAATATAGAAAGTGTCAAATTAACATCCAAAAATACGCCACATACACACGGTTCGATAATATCAAATGGGATTGGTGATAATATAATAGATGATTTTGAAACCATTTTTACGTTTAAGATATCTCATGATCAAAGACATTTAATTGGTGATGGATTAAGTTTTGTCATTACTTCAGAGAATGGGTTTTTGTTAAGAGATTTAACTTCTTCATTTGCTATGAGACAATATCTTATTAATTCTGGTGGGATTCAAGCCAATGATATTTCAATGATGGGATTTCCACAAAATTTACCTGGGTTGGCAGTGATCATTGATACTTTTGCCAATGATCCAATCAATTCGAATAATATACCATTCTTAGATATTTTTATTAATTCTGATCCACACGAAGATTCATATAATATTGCATCTGATGGTGTGAGGAGTAGCAATAGGAGATTAAATAATGATCATATTGCATTAAGATCAAGTATATTGGAAGGTGAGACTATTAAATTAAAAATAATTTACATTGAATCAATATCATTCTTGAAGATTGATATTCAATATGAAAGTATAGGTGATTATTGGATTGAATTATATCAAAATAATCACCTTGATGTAACATTGCCTAAAAACTCTCAAACGGATCAAAGATTTATTGGTATGAGTGGATTAAATGGTGATTTAAGTGAAACTGTTGAATTATTAGATATTACTACAAGTGAATTCCATTGGGATGAAGTTGAATTTGAAAAAGATTATTATCAAGAATTTGAAAACTTCTTATTAGACGAACTTAATGAACGTATTAATATGGAAACAGATTCTTTTACCAGATGGAAAATGATCAAATCACAACCAAACTATATAACCAAATTGAAAGCTGTGACAGAAAACAACAACAACAACAACAAGAAGAAGCATACGGTAGTAATACGACAACACCAGTCAATTTGGAGGAAAATTTTCAAGCTTGTGATTAAATGGATAATAATTTTCACCATTATCATATTATCATATTTATTATCCATTTATATTAGAGTGAGCAAGAAACACTGGGATAAACTTCATTCAAAGAGACACAAGAGAATATTAAGTGATTACATGTTACCCATATGATAAGAAATTTTGCATTTAAAAAACTTTTACAAAGACATATTCAGGAATATATTTATTATTGAAAGTATAAAAAAATATTTATGTATTTGTTCTAGCTCTATCTATTATACTTGCTGGAGGGATTGCCGTGACACTTGAATTAGTTTCAATTGTTCTTATTGACATTACAGTAGGTCTTGTTGATTGAATTGAATTAATATCAGAGAACATTGATGGTGATCTTACTGATGATGAATAAAATGAAATCATGGGTGCCATTGAGGCAATATCATTTGTTATCGGAGTGGATTCATTTTTAAACTTTTCTGGTTCTATTGTATCCCATTGTAATTTTCTATTACTTGTTATGGTGAGTTCAGTCTCATCTTTATTAAATATTGGTTTTATAGATGAATTTGTGGTGAGTGTCTTATTATCATAATCAATTGTTGAATTTTGTGTATCATCTTTATGATTTATAATATATTTATTATTTCTATGGGATTTAGAATTCGGTATACTCTTTTGAGAAGGAGTGTTATGGGTAGAGGAGGACGATGCGGAAGAAGATGAAGGTGAATTACTTGATAATATAATTTTTTTCATCCAAAAAGATAATTTATATTTTCTACCATTATTATTACGTGTTGTTGTAGATTGATTTAATCTTGTATTATCATTATTTGTGTTTATAAGTTTATTTCGGGGACTCATTGTTGTATTGTTGTATGTTTATGTGGTTTAAAATGAGATGAGTTTATGTGATCCATTTTCAACAGATTAAATCAATTTTTCACTCTTCTTAAAAAAACAAAAACATACATTATAAAAGGGAAGACATAGATAAAATTAGATAAAGATAGAAATAGCTAAATTTTATAGAAAAAACCTCACTTAATTAGCAGCAGTAGGAGTATTATTTGCTTTTTGTTTAAAATTATTTATCTTTTCCATGGTTTCATTGCCGATATCAATTCCTGTGGAGATAATTGCCTTTGGAATTGATTTATCATTTTCCTTTAAATTTGTTTCGTATTTATCTGATACGGTTTTATAAGTTTCTTTAGCTTGATCCATTGTGGGCTTAATGTATTGATCAAATTGTTTCTTAACGTTATCCTTTGTTGGTTCCACATAATCTGTAGTAACTTTATTTTGGATATCCTTAGATAAATTGATAGTAGTGGAAGTCAATTCAGTTAAATGTGGTAAATTCTTGTTTGCTGGTTCACCCGAGGCAGGAGCTGATGAAGAAGAGGTGAAATTCAAAGGCTTAATGATTAATTCTTTTAAGATATGGTTTGAACAATTAGCTAAATAGTCAATAAAGAACCAAAGGATCCAAATACCTAGTTTCCCATTCTTTTCACCTTTCCATTGATCAATAAATGTATCAATCCCTTTGTTAAATAATAAGACAGCAAATAATGAATCTAATTTAATTAAAAGAGTAATAAATTTTTGTAAATAAGCTTGAGCTCTTTCAGATTGTAAATATTTATTATTTGAAATGAATTTCTCAGAGATCATTAATGTCTTATCATGAACAGTTTGAAATAATGAATGGTTAGTGATCTTGTCCAAGGTAGATTGAATCTTTGGATACTTATTAATTTCTTTTAAAGTGGCGGATTCATATTTTTGATCCTTGTTTTGATTCTTTTGAATGGTCACTGGTTTACCCAACTTAGCGTTGTTGTTATCAGACATCCTTATAGTTTATAATATGGTTGATTTAGAGATAAGAGAGTTGGCAAGAGATGGGAACAGAATATTACAATAAATCAAGGAGTATACATATACACCATATATATACCCTACACAAATAGGGCAAAAAAGGCAACCATTTGCTGCAACACCACACTGCCATAATAATAAACTCAATAGATAACACAATAAATATCACTCATCCCTTGACTTCTCGAGACGCAGAAATCGCCATAACAAAACAGCACATTTTCATTATGGCAAGACAACAAAAAGAGGCATCGAGAAAATTTGCAGCAAAAAGAAAAGAAAAAACAGTGTGCCGGGGTTAATGACTTTATCCCCGGGAGCTGCAAGGGTGTCTGCATTGTGAATGTTAACCATAGAGATAAGATAGAGATAACATAGTGTATTAGAGTATATATAACATGTGGATATAATAATAATATATAGAGACATTCATGATTGCTTACATTCTGGTGCTTCTTGGCCCTGGGTTTCTGCAAAATCGTCTTGTTCTTCCTCTTCTTCTTCGATGTCGTCTTCACCGTCTTCATCTTCATATTCTTCTTCGTCTTCGTCCTCTTCTTCCTCCTCCTCGTCATATTCAAATTCTAATGCAGTACCAGTAAACCAATCAACGGCTCTTGGGATTAATTTATCCTTTAATTGTTCCCCAATAGAATAATCTAATGCCAATCTAGATTCTAAATCTTCTTCGTCTTCTTCATGTTCATGGTCATGCTCGTGGTCGTGTTCATGATCATGTTCATGTTCATCATCACAGATATGAAGCTTTGGTGGATCAAAGAAATTGAAAAACGATTCAATTGGTGTCAATTTTTCAATGGTACGAACTTGTTTAGTAGATTTATTTCTTTGTTTTCTCATTTCCACTTCCACGGTAACATTACTCTTATTATCAACCCAATTAATAACATCACCTTCAGCATGATCATAAATAAAATCACCAGAATATCCTAATTCATTTTGATAATAATATGTCTTCACTAATTCTTTATTAGTGAAATGTTCATTGGTCTCTGGATCAAATTTGAAAATTAATTTGAAACCTGGTTTTTTACCCTCAGTCAAATATTCCATCTTAATATCTTGTAATGATTCTAACACTTTAGCATCACGATCTGTAATGGTTTCATTCACTATTGGTAAATTTTCTAATGCTGTTAACCAAAATGATGGAATTCCCTTTGTCTTATTGTCATCCACCTTTGAAGAATCCAATTCAAATTTATCTTCATTGACCTCACCAATACTAACTTGTTCCTCAGTGGGTTCTAAATCACCATTAATAATCTTGGATCTGGTTTCAAAGATTGGTTTATATAAATTTAAATATTTATTTTCCAATTCAAACATTTCAATTTGAAATTTTTTCTCTAAATCATATAATTCAACTTGTAAACTTTTCAACCCAAATAATCTTTCTTTAACTGATTCCGGTAAATTTTCTAAATATCCACTATCTGTACCAATTAAATCACCTAGTTTATCTTGAATTGATTGTAATAATAATCCAGAAATTGCAGGATTTTTCAATGGATCAGTTTGTTCTTCTGATAAATTAACGTTTTCCAATGCACTTTGTAAATCTTCTTCACTAATTGTGGTGGGAATATTTTCATTACCAGTGGTATTATTTGATTTAGTGGGGTTACCATTTTTCAAATAACTATTATTTAATACACTTGCTGGTGTATTATGTGGAGTGGGGGCATTATCTATCTTCATTGAAGATTTTGGTTTATTTGTAGTTTTAATTGGGGAAGTCATGGCGGGGTGGTGGTGGGCGCTTTATCTCTGTATAACTCAATATCAATGTGAATATAACTCACCCATTCTTTTCAATCTTTTGGTTCAAATTTGATTTATAAAAAAAATTTTGGTTTACCGGGTAACTTTTGTGGAGAGTTTATATAAAAAACCTCAGCGGTTAAATTCTGTTTTTACTTCATTAAATGCACTTTCCCAAAGACAAACCACCTTCCCAGAAGAATATTAATAGGTATGTATTGGTGTGTTAGTTAAATAGAATATATATATATATACTGCACAGTGGTTAGTTTATTTTGGTTTGCTCTTTTGCAATGGGAGAAGATTTACTATCACCACTACTGGGCTTCAAATAATCCTTCACAGATTTTAAAGTGTTACCCAACTGTCTTTTCTCCCAATCAACCCATAATGTGCTTTGCGGAGACCATATCCCCGTCTTAACACACTGGTTCAAAGTGGAGCCATATACTGAATCATATGTGGGTAATTCCATTAATTTATCCAAAGATTGTATCTGTTGTCTCAATACACCACCGGTATCAAACTGTTTCATATATTTTAATTGATCCTGTGTGGGGAAATGATTTGATATCTCTACGGTAAATCCTTTGGATGTATCACTTTTAAAATATTCTAACATTTTAGATCCAAGTTTATTTATTTCTAAATCATGTGTGAATAATGTCACTAATCGACTTTGTGTTTGTAACGTTCTAAACATAGACATCCTTTAAGATTGTGTTTGTAGTTGTGCTGTGTTTGTTGTTGTTGTTGTTTAAGAACTCCGTGTTTGTTCTGTTTAAATATTCTCCTCCTCTTTTTTTTTTTGACCTTAGATTTTGGAATGGCGCTATTTCATTGGGAATAATAAACGGTAACATTTTGACATATTCAAAAAGGTACAGATTAAATAAGGATGTTGACCCCATCCATTAATGTATAAACACACATAAGCACAACGATAGATGTTGCAAAATTTTGGTAGAAGAATCTCACAATGGCCTACAACGGGAATTCAATATAAGAAGACTTTAAGCCACAAGATTAGAGACTTTATTGACAATTTTAATGAAAGATTAAAACCAATATGGAATATATTGTTTCCCAATTTTATTGTGGTGCATTACACATATATTATTGGTATTACATTTTTAACCTCTTTCTTATTATACCCTGTGCATAATTTACCTTATATTGATATTCTTTTCACTAGTGCTGGTGCCGCCACACAAGGTGGATTAAACACAGTTCCAACAAATAATTACACATTATATCAACAAATTATTACTTATCTTATGTGTTGTTTATCAACACCGATTTTTATTCATGGTTCTTTAGCTTTTATTAGATTATATTGGTTTGAACGATATTTTGATAATATTAAATATACTTCAAGACAAGATTTTTTAAGAAGAAGAACAATGACTTTGCAAAATATTCAAACGAGACAACAATCAAGAGTAACTACAAATTTATCAAATAAATCAAGACAAAATAGTAATTTCCAAGAAAAATTATTTTCTTTAAAGATGATTTCAAGAGATTCTGATATGAATAATCATCGAAATAATAAAGGAAAGAAAAAAGAAATCTTTAAAAAGAGACAAGACAGTGATATTTCACCACAGGATATGTATAGATCAATTCATATGTTACAAAACCAAAATGAATCAAGTGAAGGTAAAAATTCTGATGATACCCTTAAAACAACTTCACAAGATACAAATTATAGTAATAATAATAATACAACAAATGATGAAACTTATATTGTTTTACCACCAAATGAACAAACTTCTTATTCTAGTTCTAGTATTGTTAATAATGGATCAAATAAAAGTAATAATACATCAATTAACATGACATACCCTGAAGCAATTCATCATCCTACGTTGGCAGAAGAAACTTCATATTCTGACATGTCAAATATACAACAACAAACAGATTCTACTGAATCAATATCTTCTTCTACCATAACCCATTCTACGTCAACATCACAAACAAATGAGGGAAGCTCAATCGTGTCTCAAGAACCCCATAACCAACCAAATGAATTACAATTTGAAATTGTTAAACCTTCAAAGGAGAGAAAAGAAGCTGTAAAGAAGAGACACAAGAGACAACAGAAAAGAGATAAAAAATTTAAAAAGATAACAAATATTTTATCAATGTCACCAAGTTTAAGAAGAAATTATATCAAGAATAAAAAATTGAAAACGGCAATGAGTAATATTGATCCATTAGATGATAATATTCCTAATGAACCAAATAATCTCCGTCGAAGAAATACTACCGATCAAAATTTGAATAGACATAAACTTTGGAATACAAGAATTTTTGATTCTAATAAGAATAATACTGAGGAACAAGAAGGATCTAATGATAATGATGAATTTTATATTGATGAAGAAAATAATTTCCCCAAGACAAATACCATGAGAAGTGCAAATTATGTCTCTTGGGAACCAAGTTATGGTAGAAATTCTGTCTTTACAGGTTTAACCAAAGAACAAAGAAAAGAGTTAGGTGGTGTTGAGTATAGAGCCATTAAATTACTTTGTATTATTCTTTTAATTTATTACGTTGGTTGGCATCTTTTCGGTGTTATTATGTTAATACCTTGGATATGTTTGAAAAAACATTATAATAATTTGTTAGTATCAGAACATATTAACCCAGTTTGGTGGGCAATATGGACCTCAATGAGCTCATTTTGTGATTTGGGATTAACCTTAACTGCAGATTCTATGTTGTCATTTCAAAAGGCAATTTATGTATTAATATTGTTAATGTGGCTTATTATCATTGGGAACACTGGTTTTCCTATCTTGTTAAGATTTATAATATGGATTCTTTTCAAAATATCACCTGAATTAACACCATTAAGAGAAAGTTTGGGATTCTTATTAGATCATCCAAGAAGATGTTTCACATTATTATTCCCAAGTGCTGCCACTTGGTGGTTATTTTTAACCCTTATTGCATTGAATTTTACTGATTGGATACTTTATATTATCCTGGATTTTAATTCTCCACCAGTTAATGAATTACCAAAGGGAATTGCAGTCTTAAGTGGTCTTTTCCAAGCTGTTTGTACTAGAACTGCAGGTTTCAATGTGATTGATATTAGTGCTTTACATCCATCTATTCAAGTGTCCTATATGCTGATGATGTATGTTTCGGTATTACCACTAGCCATTTCTATTAGAAGAACTAATGTTTATGAAGAACAATCATTGGGAATATATGGAAGTGTTAGAGATTTAAAGGATTTAGAGGAGGAGGAAAAAGATGGGAACCATACAGATGATGAGACTGATTCAGAAGTGACGAGTAAAAATAGCGCCTCTACAAATGGTAGTAATCAGAACGACAGCCATAATGAGAGTGAAACTTCAAAAAAGGATAAAAAGAAGAATAAAAAGGAGAAAATGGTATCTGCCAAATCATTCATTGGGGCCCATTTAAGAAGACAATTATCGTTTGATTTATGGTATTTGTTTTTGGGACTATTTATCATTTGTGTTTGTGAAAGTGGGAAGATCCAGAATCCTGATATGCCTGCTTTGAATGTATTTTCTATTCTTTTCGAAATCGTCAGTGCATATGGGACAGTTGGATTATCATTGGGATATCCAGGTACCGACACTTCATTATCTGCCCAATTCACCCCAATATCGAAACTGGTTATCATAGCCATGTTAATCAGAGGCAGAAACAGAGGCTTACCTTATTCTTTAGACCGTGCAATCATCCTACCAACAAAGAAATTACAACATATTGACCGTATTGAAGATTTAAGACTCAAACATCATCAGGATAGAGTCAAATCTAATGATACACAACCTCATGGAGACGCAATGAACAGTTATGTCAGAAGGAAATACAATCATTTTAAACGCAATTTTGGCACTATTAAACGTGCTGCCACCATGGGTCCCCCAAGTTAACATATATGTATATATACGTTATATAATAAATACAACTTATCGTCAGCCTGCATTTCAATTAATTGTCGATCTTCTTTCAAGTTGAATAATAACTTCTTAAAGGTCTTGTTTTCTTTTCAAATTACAAAAGTTGCAAGATTCTGTTCATATTCAACAAAAGACATTAGAAAATGGCCAATAATGTCTATGAAATGGAGTGAAGATAGTACGGGAGTTCATTTACCAATATGGTGGCAATGGCCATGTAATATTATTTGCACTATATCATTCTTAATTTCATCATATAGCATTTTACAACAGTTTTTAAATTATAGGAAACCATATGAACAAAGATTAGTTATACGGATTCTGTTACTAGTTCCCATTTTTAGTTTTACATGTTTAATGGCTACATTGAATGCATCTTTTACTAAGATATATTTAGACTTTATTAGAGAATTTTATGAAGCATTTGTCATTTACACCTTCTTCTCATATCTGACATTTATTCTTGGTGGTGAGAGAAAGATCATTACAGAATTATCACCAGGGAAACGGCCAGTTAGACACATATTACCATTTATATATGGGTATGTGGATCTTTCCAATCCATATTCATTTTTAAGTGTTAAAAGAGGTGTTTTACAATACGTTTGGTTTAAACCCTTTTATTGTTTCTTCTTACTTCTGTGTCAAGTTTATCAATGGAATCAAATGGAAGCATGGTTATTAGTTCTATATAATATGTCAGTGACATGGTCTCTTTACAACCTCGCATTATTTTGGAAATGTCTTTATGATGAATTAAGAGAATACAATCCATGGATGAAATTTATGTGCGTTAAATTAATTATCTTTGCATCATATTGGCAAGGTATGATTATTAAATTATTAAGTGTTACTGGGAAATTAAAAGTTGATGGTGATGTTAATAGCGAAGATTTACCATATATGTATCAAAATGGATCACTTTGTATTGAAATGATTGGATTCGCCATTTTACATTTGATGGCATTTCCATGGACTGACTATTCATTACAAAGGATACCCAATGGTGCCAGAATGAAATTTTGGAATGCTATTAAAGATTGTTTTGGTGGTGCTGATTTAATTTGGGATTTTAAACAAACTTTATTTATTGGTGATTCATACTACAATTTTAAGAATTTTTTACCTAGTGAAGGGAATTCAATGACACATATTAATAATTTAGAGACAAATATGAATAGATTAAATAAAGGTCTTCGATTTACTAATAATGGACAAGATACATATTGGGTTAATTATGGTAGTATAACTGATGGTCAAGATTTCTTAAGACAGAATAATGAAATTACAAATGAGGGAGAGTTTACTGTGAATAAAAATATTGAAGATGAAGAATGGGTTTCTGATATATTTTTAAATGATAGATATATTCCAGAGGATAAGAATTACCCCGTAATCTGGAATTCTAAAGGACATAAATACACAAATCGGATGATGTCCTTAAGAGAAGAAGTTGAAACTAGAGCGCACAATACCAGTATAGTCTAATAAACAAAACCACGCATTTTTAATATTCCAAATCATATTCATACATCTACATAAAAAGTAGTAGGGACTATATAGTACATAAATAAAAGCATAATAAGATATATCTAATTATTGTTATTATTAAGTTATTAGAATACGTAAGGTAGTGTATTAGTATATAATTTACGTATGTAAAAAGAAAGACATTTAATCAATTACAAGAGAATATTCTCTAAGCAGTGATTAAAAATAATGAATATATGCACTTGTTTTTGTATAAAATGTAATAATTCTATGCTAAAATGACAATACCATCGAAGGAAAAGTGACGCACAAAATAAAAGAACAGAAGCAAATAAGAACAGAAATAAAGCTTTTTGTGTATAATAAGTTCAAAAAATGTAAGTGCCCTTAAATCCATGGTATGACGAGTAATCATGGGTAAACAGTAAGAGAAGGAAAGTAGATATCACAACTGGTAAAAAAAAGATTTTTTTTTTACGCTTCGATTAAGAAATGCTTGGCCATTTCATATGAAGTCCAAGAAATGGCAGTAGCTGGAATGAAAGAAATGGTTCTAGGGCTTAAACCTCTCCAGAAACCCTTCCAACCATAGACTTGGAATATAGCTCTTGCAGCTTTTCCAAATGTATCAGCTTGTTTCATAACATCTAAAGACACAGATTCACTACCTCTGACTTGTAAGACAGTCTTAATACAATCCAATGGTGTAGTTATAGCAGCACCAAGAGCACCACTGATACCACCACTAATACAGTGAATAAATGGATTATATGTATTGGATGGATTCAATAATTTTGTGGTAGTATCATAAACCATGAAATTGAATGCAGCAAATGGGATATTCATGGATAAAGTTGTTGGATAAGATACATAGAATCCAGATATACCTTCATTTTTAAAAATATTTTTAGATATTTGCCAAACTGATGAATCAGTCTTTAATTGAATTCTCTGTTTAATGGTATCGAATGGATTCATTAATGCATCTGCTGCAATAGTGGCAGCAGCACCACTAGCAGCGGTCTTTAAAGGTTGAATACTATGAAGATCTTCAGGACTTATAAGTTTTTCCTTGGACCATTCATATGTAGCAAAATAGACGGCATGAGCAGGACCAGCACCTAAAATGACGGATTGAACACCCTTCCATAATGCTAAAGAACCTTCCATGGTAGAAATACGCGATATTTGTGCTAATAAATTGTTACCTGGAATTAATTTTGAAGATGCAGTAGATTGAATACGAGTCTTTATAGCGTCGATAGGGAACAAAACGGAGTGTTCCATGATCCCTGCAAAGGCACCAGCTAGCAACTGATGATGTAATGGAGCAGATGAAGGTAAAGCTTCATAATCGATTTCTTCTTCCATAGGAGGAGTAGGAGAGGCAGGGGTACCTTCCGTCTTGGACATAGTGTCAGAATAACTTAGGGACATAATTTGTGTATGTGTGTGTTGTATCTATGAAAAGGAATATGTCTTGTCCAAAAAGACAGATGTTAATTACAGTTTGTTACCTTGTGGGAACAAGAGAGAGATCTGGGGTTCTCTCAAATTTTAAAAGGTTTCTTCTTTAAATATCTGGGTCTCTCGACCTTCAAAGTCATCGCCCAAATTGTATTTGTCAGGTATTGTCTCTGGGCGGGCCGGTACGCATTTTGGTAAATTTCTTAGGCGGGGGCCGGAATTTTGTGCGGTTTGCAAAGTGGGAAAAATGGGGTGTCGCAAAAATTCTGTCACTTTTTTTTATTTATTTTTTTTGTGACTGAATTTTTTTATCTGATTTTAATTTGTGACACTTTGAGCACCTGGCACAAGTGATTAACGTTTGCATAGGGAAACTACCGTTTGAGATATTATTGTCAACGTAGATATATATTTATTTCAGTATTTGTTTTCCTTGATGTATATAATAAATAGAGTTTATGTGTAATTTTCTGTCACAGAGCGCTAATGACTCTTTGTCGTGCCGGTTACGGTAATTTCTCTTTCTTAACTAAATGTGAGGAGGTGTGAAATGAGGATATCGTTTGTTCATATATGCACCTACTGGATACCAAATAGACGGAAGGCTAAAGGTCCAGCAATAATAGTCAACATGGGGATACCAGCATATATTAAATATCTACCCACAATTTCAATATGGGGTTCGCCAATATATGGTGTGCATTCATTTTCATTAGTCATTTCCTTACGTTTCTTAATTATTGCAGCTCTATCATCCTTTAATCTTAACATCTTAATCAAAAATGTATAAATCACTTTCTTACTCAATAGTTCTTTCCAAACAAGAATTATACAAACACCAATAATGGGTCTTAAAAATATAATCTTACCAATCTCACTAAATTTAGTACATTCTAATTGCATTCCAGTTCTTTGAATGATCCAATCACCAATTTCATACCCTGAGGCAACACCAATAAAGGCAACACTATCAACAAAACATGGACATTCATCCACTGGCCTCACATGTTTATATAATATTGTTAATCCAACAAATAAACTTACTAAGGGGAACCATAAATATTCACCACTTTTAAAATCTTTAAACAATAGACTTAATCCTAATCTAGTACCAAAACATATAGCACCACAAATTGATCCAGAAACAATATCAAGAATCCCATGCATACCACAATATATTCTTCCAAGGATTAAAGTAAAATAATATGTGAATGCTAACCCAGTGAAAAATAATTTAGTGGACGTAGTAAAATTGGAACAAAACCATGTACAATATAGAAAATACATTGATGCACCCATGGCATTAGCAGAATGTGAACTGGGGGCACCATATTCCTTTGTCGTATAATCACTTAATGTACTTCTTTTCACTGGTGGTGCTCTTGGTCTTGGCAAACACCAAAAATCTTTTAAGAACCCACTTAAATAGATTGAATAACCAAGGATATAAACTAAATCTCTAGTTAATTCAAAATAACCAAACCATACAGGCATAGGTAAAAACACAACATAAAATGTATGTGATCCCATCAATGCAGTATATGGGAAGAAATAGTCTCTAAATGGAGTGGAATGTATCTTTTGCCAGTGTGCTAAATATTCAGATTGATGATCTGTAAATCTTGTCATGTACTGTCTCAGTTTGAATCTCATTGGAGACATCTTTCCTTTAAAGTGATCGGGAGCATGATTACCAGGATCTAACAGAATATTTTCTACCTTCTTAGGAGTAACTGATTCTTCTTTCTGTTCCAAAGTTGGAACAACTTCGATAATTTCACTCATAATGCTATCGTTCTTGTAGTAATTTCAAATACGTAAATAATTTGTTCCTTACGCTATTTTAGGCAACCAGAAAGGGAAAATAAAGAAAGAAAATAATAAGTTTTTAACCACCTCTTTACCTTATCTGTAATATGTTTTTAATAAGCACACTGTGATATCTTATAGATCTGAGTGATGGATAAAATGTACTAAGTCTCTACTGCTCGAGGTGGCTTTCATATATGCACGTTTTATGTTATTGTTTTTACTTTTTCTTTTTTTTTTTTTTTTTTTTTTTTTTAAAAATTCAAAATTCAAAAAAAA